>JAPXFY010000026.1:167264-179764 GCA_030674185.1 Monoplex corrugatus
AATGAACACAGCTGGTAATGTGGAATGTGTTCCAGAGGTCAGAGGTCATGTCCACATACCATAGTGGCAGACCAGCACAGAGATGTTTACACACATTGAATGAACACAGCTGGTAATGTGGAATGTGTCCCAGAGGTCACAGGTCATGTCAGAAGACAGTAGGTGAGAACAGTGAGGATCCAGTCTCCGTCCACAGACGTTCAGAAGAAAGACGTCCACTGTGTCGTCAGCCATCATCATGTTCCCTGCACTGTGTTGTCAGCCATCATCATGTTCCCTGTACTGTGTCGTCAGCCATCATCATGTTCCCTGCACTGTGTCGTCAGCCATCATCATGTTCCCTGCACTGTGTTGTCAGCCATCATCACGTTCCCTGCACTGTGTTGTCAGCCATCATCATGTTCCCTGCACTGTGTTGTCAGCCATCATCATGTTCCCTGTACTGTGTTGTCAGCCATCATCATGTTCCCTGCACTGTGTTGTCAGCCATCATCATGTTCCCTGCACTGTGTCGTCAGCCATCATCATGTTCCCTGCACTGTGTTGTCAGCCATCATCATGTTCCCTGCACTGTGTCGTCAGCCATCATCATGTTCCCTGTACTGTGTTGTCAGCCATCATCATGTTCCCTGTACTGTGTTGTCAGCCATCATCATGTTCCCTGCACTGTGTTGTCAGCCATCATCATGTTCCCTGCACTGTGTTGTCAGCCATCATCATGTTCCCTGCACAAACACAAACAGAATGGAATGATTTTATTGCTGATAACATCCACATAATGCCACGTCACACATGTATTGTTAATGACATCAAATAATACCACGTCACACATGTATTGTTAATGACATCAAATAATGCCACGTCACACATATATTGTTAATGACATCAAATAATGCCACGTCACACATGTATTGTTAATGACATCAAATAATGCCACGTCACACATGTATTGTTAATGACATCAAATAATGCCACGTCACACATGTATTGCTAATGACATCCAATAATGCCACGTCACACATGTATTGCTAATGACATCCAATAATGCCACGTCACACATGTATTAGGAATTGTTATTGTTATTTTTATTCAAAGCCCAGCCGACTGCATAGAGCCAAATCAGGGCTATAACCCGTTTGAAAACATACACAATACGTAAACAGGGAAAAATTGAAAAGAAATTTTATTACACATATTAATGCATTCATACAGATAATCTAAGGAGATGCCCTTGGCGTTGACCAGTATGTCCAATCTATTATACAGGGGATTTACAAAACATACCTGAATACAAATTTAAATACACCTAAGAACACATATAAAAACAGGCCTAAATTAACTCAAATTGCTTCCCCATATCACATTTCCCCAGAGCCAAAAGTGCACATAATTCATGCACCCAATTATCAATCCTAAGAGAAAGTGTGTTCGTTCGTTATTTCTTTTAACGTCTATTCACATATGTGCTTTTAGACGGGGGAAAAAAAATGGTGCGTAAGGAATGAATGAATCTATGTAATCATGAAGGCATTGTATCAATTAAGGTAACAATTAATGTAACATCAAACAAATTAACGAACAAAAGAAAAACAATCAGAACATTATATCAGTCAGGCTTCATCGGATTTCTCGGGGCTGTGTGGAAGTTACAGGTATAAAACAATTGGGCTGAATCAAAGGAAACGACCTACAGGACTGTGCAGTAAACATCTAGCAATGCGTAAGGCTTAATAGCACACATACAGGTGAATGGACCAGCAAGGCGGAAAATGATAGGAAGAAATGACAGAAAGCAAAAGAGAAAGTCAGAAACAAAAAGACTGACAAAAATAAGACATTTCTAGCAGAGAATTTCCAGAAGGTGGGGATACCATTTGTACTGAAAGAGCGCCCTGCAACCCCACAGGACATATGCATTGGTGGTGACAGGGCAACAGATCCACATCTAGATAATGGCAGGCACTGACAAAGACAACACATAACTGACACAGACAAACACAACACATAAGTGACACTGACAAACACAACACACTATCACACTGACAAACACAACACATAACTGACACTGACAAACACAACATAACTGACACTGACAAACACAACACATAACTGACACTGACACTGACAAACACAACACATAACTAACACTGACAAACACAACACATAACTGACACTGACACTGACAAACACAACACATAACTGACACTAACAAACACAACACATAACTGACACTGACACTGACAACCACAACACATAACTGACACTGACACTACAAACATAACACATAACTGACACTGACAAACACAACACATAACTGACACTGACACTAACAAACACAACACATACCTGACACTGACAAAAACAACACATAACTGACACGCAAACACAACACATAACTGACACTGACACGACAAACACAACACATAACTGCATTGACAAACACAACACATAACTGACACTGACAAACAAACACACTATGACACTGACAAACAAACACACTAACGACACTGAAAAACACACACACTAACGACACTGACAAACACAACACACTATGACACTGACAAACACAACACACTATGACATTGATACTGACAAACACAACACACTATGACACTGACAAACACAACACATAACCTGACAAACACAACACATAACGACACTGACAACCAAAACACTTGAACTGACAAACACAACACATATGACACTGACACTGACAAACACAACACACTAATGACACTGACAAACAAACACATATCACTGACATGACACAACACTACTAACACTGACAAACAACCAAACTGACTGACAATAACAACACATATGACACTGACAAACACAACACATAACTGACACTGACAAACACAACACATAATGACACTGACAAACACAACACATAACTGACACTGACAAACACAACACATAATGACACTGACAAACACAACACACTATGACACTGACAAACACAACACACTAATGACACTGACAAACACAACACATAATGACACTGACAAACACAACACACTATGACACTGCAAACACACAACTAGACACTGACAAACACAACACACTAACTGACACTGACAAACACAACACACTATGACACTGACAAACAAACACAAACACACTGACACTGACAAACACAACACTGAACTGACACTGACAAACACAACACTACAACTGACACTGACAAACACAACCTAACTGACTGACAAACAAACCTATAACACATGCAACAACCAACACATTGATGACCTGACACAAACCAACACAAAAATGAACTACAAACCAAACATAACGTGAAAAACACATATGAGTTGAAACCATACTAATGACTGCAAACACAACATATGCGACTATGACAACACCCAACACATAACTGACCGACACACCCCTGAGACCTGACAAACAACAACCCACCAACGACTATGCCAACACTAGCACTGACTGCAAACAAATAATGCACACTAACTGAACACAACAACAAAAGACACTGTAAAAAACAATCATGACTACGACACAACAACGACTACATGAAAAACAACCATAACTGACATGACAAACAAACAATAATGACACTGACAAAACAAACAACATAACTGACAGCAACACCCATGACATGACGAAAACACAACACATATGACATGACAAACACAACACAATGACACTGAAAAAACAACAATAAGAACTGAAAAACACAAAATAACTGACTGAACAAAACACAACACAAATGACACTGACAAACACAACACATAATGACACTGACAAAAAACACATCACATGACATGACAACACAACACAATAATGACATACAATGACAACAAACACAAACTGACACTGACAAACACAACACATAACTGACACTGACATAAACACAACACATATGACACTGACAAAACACACATAACTGACATGACAAACACAACACATAATGACATGACATGACAAACACAACACATAATGACATGACAAACCAACACATACTGAACTGACAAACCAACACATATGACACTGACAAACACAACACATAACGACACTGAAAAAAACAAAATACGACTGACAAACACAACACATATGACACTGACAAACACAACACATATGCATGAATGCAACACAAAACATATGACATGACAAACACAACACATAACTGACACTGACTGACAAACACAAACACATAACTGAACACTGACACTACAAACACAACACACTAACTAACACTGACACTGACAAACACAACACATAATGACACTGACACTGACAAACACAACACATACTAACTGACCAAACACTAGACATAAAACACAACACATAACTGACACTGACAAAACACAAACACATAACTGACATGACCTGACAAACACAACACATAACTGACACTGACAAAACACAACACATAACTGACACATGACAAAACAACACATAACTGACACTGACACAAACACAACACATAACTGACACTGACAAACACAACACATAACTGACACTGACAAACACAACACATAAACGGGCACTGACAAACACAACACATAACTGATACTGACACAACAACACAACACATAATGACACTGACAAACACAACAAATGACACTGAAACAAACACATAACTGACACTGACACTGACAACACAACACAAACTAACTGACACTGACAAACAAACACATAACTGACACTGACAAACACAACACATAACTGACACTGACAAACACAAACATACTGACACTGACAAACAACACTACTGACATGACAACACAACACATAACTGACACTGACATGACAACACAACACATAACTGACACTGACAAACACAACACATAACTGACACTGACAAACACAAACACTAACTGACACTGACAAACACAACACACTAACGACACTGAAAAACAAACACACTAGACATGCAACACAACACACTATGACACTGACAAACACAAACACTATGACATTGATACTGACAAACACAACACACTATGACACTGACAAACCAAACACATAACTGACACTGACAAACACAACACACTAACGACAACTGACAAACACAACACACTATGACACTGACAAACACAACACACTATACACTGACACTGACAAACACAACACACTATGACACTGACAAAACACAACACACTATGACACTGACACTGACAAACACAACACATAACTACATGACAAACACACACATAACTGACACTGACAACTACAACAACACTATGACACTGACAAACACAACACATAACTGACACTGACAAACACAACACATAAGACACTGACAAACACAAGACACTATGACACTGACAAACACAACACATAACGGACACTGACAAAAACACAACTATGACACTGACAAACACACTGACACACACCTATGACACTGCAAACACAACACACTATGACACTGACAAACACAACACACTATGACACTGACAAACACAACACACTAACGACACTGACAAACACAACACATAACGACACGACATACAAAACAACACTATGACACTGACAAACACACTGACAAAAAACAACACACTAACGACACTGACGAACACAACACAACTGACACTGACAAACACAACACATAACGTGACACTGACAAAACACAACACACAACTGACACTGACAAACACAACACATCCTAGACTGATTGTTACAAAACAGTAGACCCTTGTTTATGAACATCAATGTCGATGACATGTAGTCTCTGACCATTTTGTTGTGTCTTTGAGCTATGCCTTAGGAAACCATGTAGAGCAAACAAAGTAGTGTATCATCACGTAAACTCAAGCCATTAACTCTGTGATTTTAGATCAGATTGTTGTCAGGTTTGCATATGATCATGTACTAAGATCCTGTCATGTTTACAACACATGTTTGCGTGACTTATGGACAAGCACGCCCCTTAGTTACACGTAACTGACCGATCGCACATCCGCCCTTGGATGAACTGGAGAAAGCAAGCAAAGCTCCAGCGCCGGAGGCGAACGGTTATGGCGCAAATCTGGCCTGACTGTGCACAAGCAAATTTATGCTCAACCAGGTAATCTGGTAACTAGCATGATTCGTAAGCTAAAAAACAGTACATGGTAATAGATAGCAATGCGTGTAGCTCCGGGGAGCTTTTCAGAGTCAGCGGGGAGCTCATGGGAAATAGAACAGGGCCTTGTGTTGCCAACATCTGTCCCGGTTGAACAACTACCGGACAAATTCAATGAATACTTTTCTGGCAAAATTGAGCAAATTCGAGACAGTTTTCCAACTGGCAGTTCGACGACCGCTGACGCTGATCGGTTCTCTGGATCTGCACTCTCTGTTTTTCAGAGCGTGTCTCAAGAAAATGTGAGAGAAATACTGATGAAAATGCCCAAGAAATCATGCGAGCTAGATCCCATTCCTGCATCACTGTTTTTTGGATGTATTGATGAACTTGTTCCCCTGATAACTGATATCATGAACAGGTCATTGTGTACAGGCACTGTCCCAGATAGTTTTAAACATGCCCTAGTGAAACCACTTCTTAAAAAGTCAACACTTGATCCTGAGTGCTTGAAAAACTTTCGCCCAGTTTCTAACTTGCCATTTTTATCAAAGGTTTTAGAACGTATTGTCTTGGAACAGTTGTTACATCACCTTCAGTCCCACGACCTACTTGAGCCATTTCAATCTGCATATCGTAAATGTCATAGTACAGAAACGGCACTTGTTCGTGTCGTTAACGATCTTCTTCATGCTTCTGATCGTGGACATGTGTCTCTCCTGTCTTTGCTGGATTTGTCTGCTGCCTTTGATACAATAGACCATAACATACTTATCAACAGACTGCATACCACATATGGTTGCTCTGCAATCGTTTTGGACTGGTTTCGGTCCTACCTTAAGGACCGTACTCAATCTGTTGTTTTAGGAAAGTATCATTCCTCTCCATCAGTGCTCAGGTTTGGAGTCCCACAAGGCTCAGTGTTAGGGCCTGTCTTGTTCGTAATGTACACCAAGCCTCTGAGTCAGGTGATAAGTCGATCAGGTCTTCGCTATCACTTCTTCGCCGACGATTCACAATTGTATGATTCCAACATCCCAGCCGAGTTTCCAGCATTGCTTGGCAATTTACAATCTGGTATTGAGGCTGTCGGTGACTGGATGATGACAAACAAGCTTAAAATGAATGAAGATAAAACTGAACTGATAAAAATCGGTACTAAACATAAACTACAACAAACACCAACATGCACAATGACAGTCTGTGGCTGCAGTCTTTCTTTTGCACCATCTGTTAGAAATCTTGGAGTGTTTCTTGACGAATCATTAACAATGGACGCGTATATCAACAATCTTTGCCGTAGCCTAAACTTTCAGCTCCGTAGGATTGCAAAGATTCGTCCTTACCTCACCACCGATGCCGTGAGGAAGCTTGCAGTTTGTTTTATTTTGTCAAGATTAGATTACTGTGAGTTTGTTTTATTTTGTCAAGATTAGATTACTGTAATTCTCTCTTAGCTGGCTTACCTGATGACAAACTTAGAAAGCTTCAGGTCATTCAGAATAATGCAGCCCGCCTTATCCTGCACAAGAAACAATCTGACAGTGCAAATCCACTGCTGAAATCCCTTCACTGGCTCCCCATCAAAGCCAGAATAGACTTCAAGATTGCTTGCCTCTGTTTCCGCTGTCTAAGTGATACAGTCACTGCACCACCATATCTTTCTGAACTGATCCAACATTATGTACCGACTCGAACCCTTCGTTCCGGAGATTCTTTTCAACTAGTCGAACCACGTTTTTTCTCTCTCCACAGTTGGCAAACGCGCTTTCTCTGTTTTTGGTACTTCAGTATGGAACAATCTGCCACTCAACCTGAGAAAACAACATAGTTACTTAACCTTCAGAAAGGAACTTAAAACCCATCTTTTTCAAAAGTATCTGGTTGCAGAGTAACTTCCACGGCATTGGTGCTGAAGTACAAAATGACTGTTTTTAACCTTTTCTAGTCCTTGGCATGACCGTGTCTATTATTGGTGTTTTTTAAGTTTATTCTTCTGATTATATATTTTAATTTTAATTTTTGTGTGTGTGTATGGGTGTGAGTGTGTGTGTGTGTGTGTGTGTGTGTGTGTGTGTGTGTGTGTGTGTGTGTGTGGTGTGTGTGTGTGTGTGTGCGTGTGTGTGTGTGTGTGTGTGTGTGTGTGTGTTGTGAACGTGAACATGATATGTTGGAATATCTTAGTATGCTCTCTGATTTGTTTTAATTACTTAAATGTCTTATTCAGCTTCTATTTGTAATGCATGTTTTAATTAAGATTTTATGTAAAACGCGTTGAGCATTTTATGGAAAGGCGTTTATTCATGTAATAATAATAATAATAATAATAATAATAACACACTAACGACACTGACAAATACAACACACTAACGACACTGACAAACACAACACATAACTGACACTGACAAACACAACACACTAACGACACTGACAAACACAACACACTAACGACACTGAAAAACACAACACACTAACGACACTGAAAAACACAACACATAACTGACACTGACAAACACAACACACTATGACACTGACAAACACAACACACTAATGACACTGACAAACACAACACATAACTGACACTGACAAACACAACACACTATGACACTGACAAACACAAAACACTAATGACACTGACAAACACAACACATAACTGACACTGACAAACACAACACACTATGACACTGACAAACACAACACACTATGACACTGACAACACAACACACTAATGACACTGAAAAACACAACACACTAATGACACTGAAAAACACAACACATAACTGACACTGACAAACAAAACACACTATGACACTGACAAACACAACACACTATGACACTGACAAACACAACACATAACTGACACTGACACTGACAAACACAACACATACCTGACACTGACAAACACAACACATAACTGACACTGACAAACACAACACATAACTGACACTGACACTAACAAACACAACACATAACTGACACTGACACTAACAAACACAACACATAACTGACACTGACACTAACAAACACAACACATAACTGACACTGACACTGACACTGACAAACACAACACATAACTGACACTGACAGTGACAAACACAACACATAACTGACACTGACACTGACAAACACAACACATAACTGACACTGACACTGACAAACACAACACATAACTGACACTGACACTGACAAACACAACACATAACTGACACTGACAAACACAACACATAACTGACACTAACAAACACAACACATAACTGACACTAACAAACACAACACATAACTGACACTGACAAACACAACACATAACTAACACTGACAAACACAACACATAACTGACACTGACAAACACAACACACTAACGACACTGACTAACACAACACACTATGACACTGACAAACACAACACACTATGACACTGACAAACACAACACACTAACGACACTGACAAACACAACACACTAACGACACTGACAAACACAACACACTAACGACACTGACAAACACAACACACTAACGACACTGACAAACACAACACACTAACGACACTGACAAACACAACACACTAACGACACTGACAAACACAACACACTATGTCACTGACACTGACAAACACAACACATAACTGACACTGACAAACACAACACACTAACGACACTGACAAACACAACACACTATGACACTGACAAACACAACACACTATGACACTGACAAACACAACACACTAACGACACTGACAAACACAACACATAACTGACACTGACAAACACAACACACTATGACACTGACAAACACAACACACTAATGACACTGACAAACACAACACATAACTGACACTGACACTGACAAACACAACACACTAACGACACTGACAAACACAACACATAACTGACACTGACAAACACAACACACTAACGACACTGACAAACACAACACACTAACGACACTGACACTGACAAACACAACACACTAACGACACTGACAAACACAACACATAACTGACACTGACAAACACAACACACTATGACACTGACAAACACAACACACTAATGACACTGACAAACACAACACATACCTGACACTGACAAACACAACACACTAATAACACTGACAAGCACAACACACTAATAACACTGACAAACACAACACACTAACGACACTGACAAACACAACACATAACTGACACTGACAAACACAACACACTAACGACACTGACAAACACAACACACTAACGACACTGACACTGACAAACACAACACACTAACGACACTGACAAACACAACACATAACTGACACTGACAAACACAACACACTATGACACTGACAAACACAACACACTAATGACACTGACAAACACAACACATACCTGACACTGACAAACACAACACACTAATAACACTGACAAGCACAACACACTAATAACACTGACAAACACAACACACTAATAACACTGGAAGTATATCTCCTACACTTTTTGTCCCCACCATTTTGGAAAACTGTCTTGCATTTTCCCCGTAGATCTACCTGGTGCTCTTTTTTCCCTCTAGCTTTCCTGTTGTGACTAGGTTCTCAAATTTCTCTTACCTCATGAAATATTCTATGAATGTTACTAGTCTTTTCCTGACCTTCTTCATTTATGTTCTTTTTTGTGTTTGCTTCTTTCAAGTCTGTCTGTCTCCGTTGTTTTGTGTGAGTGATCATACCAAAATCACAGAGCCGAACCAAAATGTCGTGTGTACAATGGCCAAACCATGTCGCACTTGAAACATGACGACAGAAACAGAAACAGGAACCGATTTGAAGAATGATGACACAGGCAACAAAAGGTGGACTGTATTGTGGAGGGAGGTAAAACAACTAATGGCATACAACTTACGCACACATCCCAAACTGAAATCAATCAAACGTTACGATAATGACTGCTTCATATCACCTTATCTAGTTAGCTCGTACAATGTGTGTGTGTGTGTTTGGTGTTGTGTTGTGTGTTGTGTGTGTGGTGTTGTGTGTGTGTGTGTTGTGTGTTGTGTGTATGTGTGTGTGTGTATGTGTGTGGTGTATGTGTGTGTGTGTATTTTGTGTGTGTGTGTATGTGTGTGTGTATGTGTGTGGTGTATGTGTGTGTATGTAGTGTGTGTGTGTATGTATGTTGTTTGTATGTTGGTGTGTTGTGTGTGTGTGATGTGTGTGTGTGGTATGTGTGTGTATGTGTGTGTATGTGTGTGTATGTGTGTGTGTGTATGTGTGTGTGTGTATTTTGTATGGTGTGTTTTATTGTGTGTGTGTGTGTGGTTTGTGTGTGTGTGTGTGTGTTGTGTTGTTTATGTGTGTGTGTGTATGTAGTACAGACAATATAGGTTCTGTATCTGTGCAAACGTGAGACCACAGTACAACCTGATGCACAGCAGGAGAATGGAGAGGGATTGGCGCCACAAGGAGTAAAAAAAGACCAACAGAAAAGAAGAAGAGACACATAGCCAACAACATACCGAATCGGGGAGCCCAGAGTAAAAACGACGCGTTACCAGACAAGCACCAGGAAGAAAGTGAAAAGTCAGCACAGGGCAAAGAACGATCATTCAAACTGCCAACGGAAAAAGCTACCATTGGAACCTGGAATGTCCGTACACTCCATCAGTGCGGCAAAGTAAAAGAACTAGAACACGAGCTGAGACGCTACCAATGGGACATTGTGGGTATATCAGAAGTAAGATGGACAGGCTTCGGAGAAGCAATCACAGAGGAAGGACACAAGATGTGGTACAGTGGCGAAGAGTCACTACATGAAAATGGCGTAGCTTTCATCGTACGCAAAGAAGTCATTGGATGCATCATGAGCTGCACGCTGTCAACAGCAGAATCATCAGCATTCGGGTGTCAGCCAAACCAAAGAACATCACCATCATACAAGTGTATGCTCCAACTACCAGCCACGAAGACCAGGTGGTTGAAGAATTCTATGAGAAAATAGAAGACACCATCGGAAAAGCCCCCAGGAAAGACATCATCATAGTTCAGGGGACTTCAACGCCAAAGTCGGCCCAGATGCCTACAAAAACTGGGCTGGAACAGTGGGTCAATTTGGCACAGGGGAAACTAATGACAGGGGACTTCGCCTTCTGGAGTTTGCCTGCACCCAACGGCTCACCATTGCCAACACCCTCTACCCCCACAAACTGTCAAGAAGAACAACCTGGCATGCGCCGAACGGAAAGACTCACAACCAGATCGACTTTGTCCTCACACCGCGGCGCTTCAAATCAAGCATTAATAAAGCAAAGACGAGGACATACCCTGGAGCTGATATAGGCAGCGACCACGACCTCGTGCTGCTCACAATGAAGATCAAATTGAAAAAGAAGTACCAACTGCGCAGCCACGCATCAAGTTTGACCTGGAAAAGCTAAAAGATCCAGAGATAGAAGAGGCATTCCAGGCACAGCTCGGGGGGCGGTTCGCGGCACTCAACTTCCTGGACA
>JAPXFY010000026.1:184764-214764 GCA_030674185.1 Monoplex corrugatus
TACTGACATCACATGTCATCTGTGTGCTTTAGTACTGACATCACATGTCATATGTGAACTTTAGTACTGACATCACATGTCATCTGTGTGCTTTAGTACTGACATCACATGTCATATGTCTGCTTTAGTACTGACATCACATGTCATATGTCTGCTTTAGTACTGACATCACATGTCATATGTCTGCTTTGTACTGACATCACATGTCATATGTCTGCTTTAGTACTGACATCACATGTCATATGTCTGCTTTAGTACTGAATCACATGTCATCTGTCTGCTTTATTACTGACTTCACATGTCACTGTCTGCTTTAGTACTGACATCACATGTCATCTGTCTGCTTTATTACTGACATCACATGTCATATGTGTGATTATTGATTTCACACGTAACCCGTCACATATGACCTGTCTCATTTATGACTAATTTCACACACGTCACTCGTCTGATTTACTTCTGATTTTACAAGTCACTTATTCCATTTATTACTGATTTCACACGTCATCTGTCTAATTAATAACAAATTTTATAGCCTACATCATATGTGTGTATATGTCTATGCGTGTCTTTATTTTCGTTTGGTGTTATATCGATTGGAGAGGGACGTGTGCGCCTTCTCTCTCTCTCTCTCTCTCTCTCTTCTCTCTCTCTCTCTCTCTCTCTCTCTCCTCTCTCTCTGTGCGCGCGCCGAATGGTTTCAGTTATTTATGGTAATCCAGATAATTTGAATTACGACAACAGGGAACTACATATACACCACATACAATAACCACAACAGGGAACTACATATACACCACATACAATAACCACAACAGGGAACTACATATACACCACATACAATAACCACAACAGGGAACTATATACACCACATACAATAACCACAACTTCATATACACCACATACAATAACAACAACTAGATATACACCACATACAATAACAACAACTACATATACACCACATACAATAAGAACAACTACATATACACCACATACAATAAACACAACTACATATACACCACATACAATAACCACAACAGGGAACTACATATACACCACATACAATAACAATAACAGGGAACTACATATACACCGCATACAATAAAAACAGGGAACTACATATACACCACTTACAATAACCACAGCTACATACACACCACATACAATAACAACAACAGGGAACTACATATACACCACATACAATAACAACAACTACATATACACCACACACATTAACAACAGGGAACTACATATACACCACATACAATAACAAAAGGGAACTACATATACACCACATACAATAACAACAGGGAACTACATATATACCACATACAATAACCACAACAGGGAACTACAATACACCACATACAATAACAATAACAGGGAACTACATATACACCACATACAATAACAACAGGGAACTACATATACACCACATACAATAACCACAACAGGGAACTACATATACACCACATACAATAACAACAGGGAACTACATATACACCACATACAATAACAACAGGGAACTACATATACACCACATTATAATAACAACAGGGAACTACATATACACCACATATAATAACAACAGGGAACTACATATACTCCACATACAATAGCCACAACAGGGAACTACATATACACTACATACAATAACCACAACAGGGAACTACATATACACCACATACAATAACAACAGTGAACTACATATACACCACATACAATAACCACAACAGGGAACTACATATACACCACATACAATAACAACAGGGAACTACATATACACCACATACAATAGCCACAACAGGGAACTACATATACATCACATACAATAACAACAGGGAACTACATATACACCACATACAATAACCACAACAGGGAACTACATATACACCACATACAATAAAAACAGGGAACTACATTTATATCACATACAATAACAACAGGGAACTACATATACACCACATACAATAACAACAGGGAACTACATATACACCACATACAATAACAACAGGGAACTACATGTACACCACATACTATAACAACAGGGAACTACATATACACCACATACAATAACCACAACAGGGAACTACATATACACCACATACAATAACTACAACAGGGAACTACATATACACAACATACTATAACCACAACAGGGAACTACATATAAACCACATACAATAACCACAACAGGGAACTACATATACACTACATACAAAACCAACAACAAGGAACTACATATACACCACATACAATAACAAAAGGGAACTACATATACACCACATACAATAACAACAGGGAACAACATATACACCACATGCAATAACAACAGGGAACTACATATACACCACATACAATAACCACAACAGGGAACTACATATACACCACACACAATAACAATAACAGGGAACTACATATACACCACATACAATAACAAACAGGGAATACATATACACCACATACATAAACCACAACAGGGAACTACATATACACCACATACAATAACACACAGGGAACTACATATACACCCAACATATATAACACAACAGGAAACTACATATAACCACATACAATAACACAACAGGGAACTACATATACACCTACATACTAATAACAACAACAAGAACTACTATATACACCACATACAATAACAACAGGAAACTACATATACACCAATACAATAACAACAGGGAACAACATATACACACATACAATAAAACAACAGGGAAACTACATATACACCACATACAATAACCACAACAGGGAATACATTACATATACCCCAATACAATAACATAACAGGGAATACATATACACCACTAAATACACAACAGGGAAACTACATATACACCACATACAATACCACAACAGGGAATACATATACACCACATACAATAACAACAGGGAACTACATATACACCACATACAATAACAAACAGGAACTACATATACACCACATACAATACACAACAGGGAACTACATATACACACATACAATAACACAACAGGAACTACATATACACCACATACAATAACCACAACAGGGAACTACATATACACCACATACAATAACAAACAGTGAACTACATATACACCAACATACAATAACACAACAGGGAACTACATATACACCACATACAATAACCACAACAGGGAACTACATATACACCACATACAATAACACACAACAGGGAACTACATATTACACCACATACAATAACCAACAGGGAACTACATATACACCACATACAATAACACAACAGGGAACTACATATACACCACATACAATAAACAACAGGGAACTACATATACACCACATACAATAACCACAAAGGGAACTACATATACACCACATACAATAACAACAGGGAAGTACATATACACCACATACAATAACACAACAGAGAACTACATATACACCACATACAATAACAACAGGAACTACATATACACCACATACAAAATACAAACAGAACTACATATTACACCACATACAATAACAACAGAGAACTACATATACACCACATACAATAACAAGAGGGAACTACATATACACCATATACAATAACTACAGGGAACTACATATACACCACATACAATAACAACAAACTACATATACACCACATACAATAACAACAGGGAACTACATATGCACCACATACAATAACAATAGGGAACTACATATACACCACATACAATAACAACAGAGAACTACATATACACCACATACAACATCAACAGGGAACTACATATACACCACATACAATAACCACAACTACATATACACCACATACAATAACCACAACAGGGAACTACATATACACCACATACAATAACAACAGAGAACTACATATACACCACATACAATAACAACAGAGAACTACATATACACCACATACAATAACAACAAGGAAGTACATATACACCACATACAATAACAACAGGAAACTACATATACACCACATACAATAACAACAGAGAACTACATATACACCACATACAATAACAACAGGTAACTACATATACACCACATACAATAACAAACAGGGAACTACATATACACCACATACAATAACAACAGGGAACTACATATACACCACATACAATAACGACAACAGGGAACTACATATACACCACATACAATAACAACAGGGAACTATATATACACCACATAAAATAACAACAGGGAACTACATATACACCACATACAATAACCACAACAGGGAACTACATGTACACCACATACAATAACCACAACAGGGAACTACATATACACCACATACAATAACAACAGGGAACATACATATACACCACATACAGTAACAACAGGGAACTACATATACACCACATACAATAGCAACAGAGAACTACATATACACCACATACAATAACAACAGAGAACTACATATACACCACATACAAACAACAACAGAGAACTACATATCCACCACATACAATAACACAACAGGGAACTGCATTACACCACATACAATAACAACAACAGGGAACTACATATACACCACATACAATAACAACAGGGAACTACATATACACCACATACAATAACAACATGGAACTACATATACACCACATACAACAACAACAGGAATACATATACACCACATACAATAACAACAGGGAACTACAATACACACATACAGCAACAACAGGGAACTAAATAACACCATACAATAACCATAACAGGGAACTACATATACACCACATACAATAACAACAGAGAACTACATATACACCATATACAATAACAACAGAGAACTACATATACACCACATCAATAACAACAGAGAACTACATATACACACATACAATAACAACAGAGAACTAATATACACCACATACAATAACAACAGAGAACTACATATACACACATACAATAACAACAGGAACTACATTACACCACATACAATAACAACAGGAACTACATATACACCACATACAATAACAACAGAGAACTAATATACACCACATACATAACAAAGGGAACTACATTACACCATATACAATAACACAGGGAACTACATATACACCACATACAATAACAACAGGAACTACATATACACCACATACAATAACAACAGAATACATACACACATACAATACAATAGGGAACTACATATACACCACATAAATAACACAGAACTACATATACACCACATACAATATCACAGGAACTAATATACACCACATACAATAACCACAACTACATATACACCACATACAATAACCACAACAGGGAACTACATATACACCACATACAAAAAAACAGGAACTAATATACACCACATACAATAACAACAGGGAACTACATATACACCAATACAATAACAACAGGGAACTACATATACACACAACAATAACAAAAGAACTACATATACACCACATACAATAACACAACAGGAACTACATTACACAATACAAAAACAACAGGAATAATATACACCACATAAATAACAACAGGAACTACATATACACCACATACATAACACAACAGGGAACTACATTACACCATACAATAACCAAACAGGTAACTACATATACACCACATACAATAACAACAGGAACTACATATACACACATACATAACAACAGGAATACATATACACCACATACAATACAACAGGAACTACATATACACCACATACAATAACAACAGGAACTACATATACACCAATACAATAACAACAGGAATACATATACACCACATACAATAACAACAGGAACTACATATACACACATACAATAACAAAAGAGAACTACATATACACCACATACAATAACAACAGGAACTACATATACACCACATACAATAACAAAGGGAACTACATATACCCACATACATAACAACAGGGAACTACATATACACCACATACAATAACCACAAACTACATATACACAATACAATAACAACAGGGAACTACATATAACCACATACAATAACAACAGGGAACTACATATACACCACATACAATAACAACAGAGAATACATATACACCCATACAATAACAACAGGGAACTACATATACACCACATACAATAACAACAGGAACTACATATACACCACATACAATACCACAACAGGGAACTACATATACACCACATACAATAACAACAGTGAACTACATATACACACATACAATAACAACAGGGAACTACATATACACCACATACAATAAACAGGGAACTACATATACACACATACAATAACAACAGGAACTACATATACACACAACAATAACAACAGGAATACATATACACCACATACAATAACAACAGGGAACTACATATACACCACATACAATAACAACAGGGAACTACATATACACACATACAATAACCACAACGGGAACTACATTACACCACATACAAGATAACAACAAAAAAATACATATAACAATACATAACACAGAACTACATTACACCACATAACAATACACAGAGAACTACATATACACCACATACATAACACAAAACACAATACACCACATAAAAACAACAAACTAACATACACCACAACAATAAACAACATAAACACATACACCACATACAAAAACAACAAGAAACATTACACAATACAATACAACAAGAACACATAACACCACATACAAAACAAGAACTAATATAACAACAAAAACAATACAACACACACATACCATACTAACACCACAACAATAACAACAAATACATATACACCACAACAATAACAACAAACTACAATACACCACAACAAAACAATAACTACATAACACACATACAAAACAACAGACTACATATACACAATACAACAACAACAAACAAACATACAATAATACATAACACACATACATCACAACAGAACACATATACACCACATACAATAACAACAGAACTACATATACACACATACAATAACAACAAACTACATAACACACATACAATAACAACAAACTACATAACACCACATACAATACAACAGACTACAATACACCACATACAATAACACACAAACTACATATACACCACATACAATAACAACAGAACTACATATACACACATACAATAACACAAACTACATTACACCATCAATACACAGAATACATATACACACATACAAAACAACAAACACATATACACACACACAATAACAACAGGACTAAAAACCACAAAATAACAACAGGACTACATTACACCACATACAAAACAAAGGGAACATAAACACATACATAACAACAAACTACATACACAATACAATAACAACAGAATTATCACCATACATAACAACAGAACTACATTACACCACATCATAACAACAGGAAACATATACACACATACAATAACAACGGAAATACTATAACCAAACAATAACAACAGAGAACTACATATACACCACATACAATAACAACAGGGAACTACATATACACCACATACAATAACAACGAGAACTACATATACACCACATACAATAACAACAACTACATATACACCACATACAATAAAAGGGAACTACATATACACCACATACAATAACAACAGGGAACTACATATACACCACATACAATAACAACAGGAACTACATATACACCACATACAATAACAACAGGGAACTACATATACACCACATACAATAACAACAGGAACTACATATACACCACATACAATAACAACAGGGAACTACATATACACCACATACAATAACAACAGGGAACTACATATACACCACATACAATAACAACAGGGAACTACATATACACCACATACAATAACAACAGGAACTACATATACACACATACAATAACAACAGGAATACATATACACACATACAATAACAACAGGGAACTACATATACACCACATACAATAACAACAGGGAACTACATATACACCACATACAATAACAACAGGGAACTACATATACCCACATACAATAACAACAGGAACTACTATACACCACATACAATACAACAGGGAACTACATTACACCACATACAATAAACACAGGGAACTACATATACACCACATACAATACCACAGGAACTACATATACCCACATACAATAACAACAGGGAACTACATAACACCACATACAATAACAACAGGGAACTACATATACACCACATACAATAAACAACAAGGAATACATATACACCACATACATAACAACAGGGAACTACATATACACCACTACATAACACAACAGGAACTACATATACACACATACAATAACACGGAGGAACTACATATAAAAAATTAAATAAAAAACTTGAACACATTACACCACAACACACTAACTACAAAACCACCCAACAAAACAACACCGGGGACACAAACACACACAACAAACACAACAAACACAAACACCACACACAAACAACAACTACACTACATAAACACAACATACATCAAAGAAAACTACAAAAAACCACATAAAAACAACAGAACTACATAACACCACATACAAAAACCATCAAACTCATATAACAAAACAAAACACCCACATACACTATACAACACAACAAACTAACAATACAATACACCACAACACAAACAAACAAACACAATCACCACAACATAACAACACAACACAAACACACAACAAAACACAAACTCATATAAACACATACAAAACACACAAACTCATACACACACATACAATACAAAACACAACACACACAACAAATAACACAAACTACAATACACACATACATTACACAAACATATACACAACATACAATAACAACAAAACTTACACAACACCACAACAACAACAAACAAACACACAACACCATCATACAATAAACAGACAATACATAACACCACAATACAATACACATACAATACAACACCACAACAAAACCACAACTACAAATACACACATACAAAAACACAAACACACACACCACACAAATCAAACAAACAACCACAACACCACAACAATCACAAACATGGAGGAGAACCACAAACACAGTTACAATCCACAGGACTATCAAGTATTTCACAGAATACTGATCAGGTTTATGCTTAGACACAATGCTAATTCCCTTAATTATGCTAATACAGAATGCTAATTGGGTCTTCTGCATCGATACACTATGCTAATTAGTTGTGTTGAGTCTCGGGGAGTAGAACAGCTTAAACTATAGAGTCCAGTCACTCAATATTAATCAAATGTAAACCAAAACTCTTCGGCTGCAGGCACAAAGCCGCCAGCACTGATTATGCATGCGCTGACCAATTATCCAGGCTTGTTCTATTTGATGTCTGGAGTTCAATCCCGGAGGTCGACATTAAAAACTGGCCTGTTCGCTGCCCATCTTAATATTTCAATCATTTTGGTGGTGTGAGCTCAATGTTTCACGGTTCCCAACCCGTATCACCCTGTTTCAAGACCTTACCAGCGCATATGGTTTTGCCAGGGCTTCAGAAGGCAGTCTGCCAGATAATTACGGGCAGATCTTGGTGAAGCGCATACAGAAATGTCCAAGTGCAATGAATGGCTTTAGAACAGACTCAAAACAAACTCTATTCAGTATGTGTCTGGTGACTTATAAAAAACAAAAACATAAAAATACCAAGCACGCACGCTCTCTGCTGAAGACGACATACGCAGACTGCAGCTACACACAGACTGCAGCTACATACAGACTGCAGCTACACACAGACTGCAGTTACACACAGACTGCAGCTACATACAGACTGCAGCTACAGACTGCAGCTACATACACACTGCAGCTACATACAGACTGCAGCTACACACAGACTGCAGCTACACACAGACTGCAGCTACATACACACTGCAGCTACATACACACTGCAGCTACATACAGACTGCAGTTACATACAGACTGCAGCTACATACAGACTGCAGCTACATACAGACTGCAGCTACACACAGACTGCAGCTACACACAGACTGCAGCTACAGACTGCAGCTACATACAGACTTCAGCTACATACAGACTTCAGCTACATACACACTGCAGCTACACACAGACTGCAGCTACATACACACTGCAGCTACATACACACTGCAACTACATACAGACTGCAGCTACATACACACTGCAGCTACATACAGACTGCAGCTACATACAGACTGCAGCTACACACAGACTGCAGCTACATACAGACTGCAGCTACATACAGACTGCAGCTACATACAGACTGCAGCTACATACACACTGCAGCTACACACAGACTGCAGCTACATACACACTGCAGCTACATACACACTGCAACTACATACAGACTGCAGCTACATACACACTGCAGCTACATACAGACTGCAGCTACATACAGACTGCAGCTACACACAGACTGCAGCTACATACAGACTGCAGCTACATACAGACTGCAGCTACACACAGACTGCAGCTACATACACACTGCAGCTACACACAGACTGCAGCTACATACACACTGCAGCTACATACACACTGCAACTACATACAGACTGCAGCTACATACACACTGCAGCTACATACAGACTGCAGCTACATACAGACTGCAGCTACACACAGACTGCAGCTACATACAGACTGCAGCTACATACAGACTGCAGCTACATACAGACTGCAGCTACATACAGACTGCAGCTACATACAGACTGCAGCTATACAGACTGCAGCTACATACAGACTGCAGCTACATACATGTACAGACTGCAGCATCAGGAAAACCAACGGACTACTTCACATTTGAGCAACAACAACAACAACAAAAAACATTACAAAATATAAATATTTATGAAACAGGAACAACGGGCTTCCGACACGTATGTTTGGGACTGACTGTTCATTATTGTAACCAGTAATAAATTCTGTTACTTTGTGGTGGACTGTGAGAACTTCCTGGATGATGTTAGAGGGGGTGTAACCCTGTTACTTTGTGGTGGACTGTGAGAACTTCCTGAATGATGTTAGAGGGGGTGTAACCCTGTTAGTTTGTGGTGGACTGTGGGGACTTCCTAAATGATGTCAGAGGGGGTGTAACCCTGTTAGTTTGTGGTGGACTGGGGACTTCCTAAATGATGTCAGAGGGGTGTAACCCTGTTACTTTGTGGTGGACTATGTGGTGGACTGTGAGAAATTCCTGAAAGATGTTAGAGGGATGGGTGGGTGTAACCCTGTTACTTTGTGGTGGACTGTGGGGACTTCCTGAGTGACGTCAGACGGGGTGTAACCCTGTTACTGTGTGGTGGACTATCAGAACTTCCTGAATGATGTCAGAGGGGCTGTAACTCTGTTATTTTGTGGTGGACTATCAGAACTTCCTGAATGATGTTAGAGGGGGCTGTAACCCTGTTACTTTGTGGTGGACTATCAGAACTTCCTGAATGATGTTAGAGGAGGCTATAACTCTGTTACTTTGTGGTGGACTATCAGAACTTCCTGAATGATGTTAGGGGGTGTAACCCTGTTACTTTATGGTGGACTGTGGGGACTTCCTGAGTGACGTCAGACGGGGTGTAACCCTGTTACTGTGTGGTGGACTATCAGAACTTCCTGAATGATGTCAGAGGGGCTGTAACTCTGTTATTTTGTGGTGGACTATCAGAACTTCCTGAATGATGTTAGAGGGGGCTGTAACCCTGTTACTTTGTGGTGGACTATCAGAACTTCCTGAATGATGTTAGGGGTGTAACCCTGTTACTTTATGGTGGACTGTGACAGCTTCCTGAATGACGTTAGGGGGTGTAACCCTGTTACTTTATGGTGGACTATCAGAACTTCCTGAATGATGTTAGCGGGTGTAACCCTGTTACTTTATGGTGGACTATCAGAACTTCCTGAATGATGTTAGGGGGTGTAACCCTGTTACTTTATGGTGGACTATCAGAACTTCCTGAATGATGTTAGGGGGTGTAACCCTGTTACTTTATGGTGGACAATCAGAACTTCCTGAATGACGTTAGGGGGTGTAACCCTGTTACTTTGTGGTGGACTATCAGAACTTCCTGAATGATGTTAGGGGATGTAACCCTGTTACTTTGTGGTGGACTGTGACAACTTCCTGAATGACGTTAGGGGGTGTAACCCTGTTACTTTATGGTGGACTATCAGAATTTCTTGAAATAGTTGGACAACGTTTTCAACTGGGACTGTTGGAGGGGGTTGTGTGAGAAATGCACGGGGGACGGTGGGGGGGGGGGGGGGGGAGGGGGGAACAGTTTTGTCCAGCAGAGTGAAGCATGTACCACTGGCACACTCAGCTGACGGAATCATGTAGGTCTCATTTGCTTCACGACTTCAAAACACTGATTAATATAAATAATAATAATAATAATATAAATAATAATAATAATAATAATAATAATAATAATTACAATATTTATATAGCGCAAAATCTTGATAAAATCAAATCTAAGCGCTGAAACACACACACACGCACGCACGCACACACACGCACCCACGCACACACACACACACACACACACACGCACGCACACGGCTATAAATGGGGAGAAAGAATAAAAGCAATGGAAAATTATAGAGAGCATATTATATACAATTATATATTGCAATGTGATTCCCCTCCGAGTGGAGACAGGCTGCAGAGGGGATTGAGTGAGGTCAGGATTTTATGCAGAGGAGAACAGGTGAGTTTTGAGAGCGGACTTGAAGGAGACAAAAGTAGGTTGCTGACGGACTGAGAGAGGAAGTTTGTTCCAGGAGAGTGGACCAGAAACAGAGAAGGCTCGTGGACCATAGGTATTGAGCTTAGTGCGTGGAAAGCGAAAAGTCAGAGGATCGGAGGCAGAGCGGAGGGTACGTGAGGGAAGATAGATCTATATTGACGCCATCTGCTATAACTCTGTTTCTGAAAGATCTATATTGACGCCATCTACTATCACTGTTTCTGACATCTATATTGATGCCATCTACTATCACTGTGTTTCTGACATCTATATTGACGTCATCTGCTATCACTGTGTTTCTGACAGATCTACATTGATGCCATCTACTATCACTTTGTTTCTGACAGATCTATATTGACGCCATCTACTATCACTGTGTTTCTGACAGATCTATATTGACGCCATCTACTATCACTGTGTTTCTGACAGATCTATATTCACGTCATCTGCTATCACTGTGTTTCTGACAGATCTATATTGATGCCATCTACTATCACTGTGTTTCTGACAGATCTATATTGACGCCATCTACTATCACTGTGTTTCTGACATCTATATTGACGCCATCTGCTATCACTGTGTTTCTGACAGATATATATTGACGCCATCTGCTATCACTGTGTTTCTGACATATCTATATTGACGCCATCTGCCATCATCTGCTATCACTGTGTTTCTGACAGATCTATATTGACGCCATCTGCTATCACTGTTTCTGACATCTATATGATGCCATCTACTATCACTGTGTTTCTGACAGATCTATATTGACGCCATCTACTATCACTGTGTTTCTGACATCTATATTGACGCCATCTGCTATCACTGTTTCTGACATCTATATTGACGCCATCTACTATCACTGTGATGCCATCTGCTATCACTGTGTTTCTGACATCTATATTGACGCCATCTACTGTCACTGTGTTTCTGACAGATCTATATTGACGCCATCTGCTATCACTGTTTCTGACATCTATATTGACGCCATCTACTATCACTGTGATGCCATCTGCTATCACTGTGTTTCTGACATCTATATTGACGCCATCTACTATCACTGTTTCTGACAGATCTATATTGACGCCATCTACTATCACTGTATTTCTGACATCTATATTGACGCCATCTATCACTGTGTTTCTGACATCAATATTGACGCCATCTACTATCACTGTGTTTCTGACATCTATATTGACGCCATCTACTATCACTGTGTTTCTGACATCTATATTGACGCCATCTGCTATCACTGTGTTACTGACATCTACATTGACGCCATCTGCTATCACTGTGTGTCTGACATCTATATTGACGTCATCTGCTATCACGGTGTTTCTGACATCTATATTGACGTCATCTGCTATCACGGTGTTTCTGACATCTACATTGACGCCATCTGCTATCACTGTGTTTCTGACATGTATATTGACGTCATCTGCTATCACTGTGTTTCTGACAGATCTATATTGACGCCATCTTCTATCACTGTGTTTCTGACATCAATATTGACGCCATCTACTGTCACTGTGTTTCTGACATATCTATATTGACGCCATCTGCTATCACTGTTTTTCTGACATCTATATTGACGCCATCTACTATCACTGTGTTCTGACATCTATATTGACGCCATCTACTATCACTGTGTTTCTGACATCTATATTGACGCCCTCTACTATCACTGGTTTCTGACAGATCTATATTGACGCCATCTGCTATCACTGTGTTTCTGACATCTATTTGACGCCATCTTGCTATCACTGTGTTTCTGACATCTATATTGACGTCATCTGCTATCACTGTGTTTCTCCATATCTATATTGACGTCATCTCTATCACTGTGTTTCTGACAATCTATATTGACGCCATCTGCTATCACTGTTTTTCTGACAGATCTATATTGACGTCATCTGCTATCACTGTGTTTCTCACATATCTATATTGACGCCATCTACTATCACTGTTTCTGACAGATCTATATTGACGCCATCTGCTATCACTGTGTTTCTACAGATCTATATTGACGCCATCTGCTATCACTGTTTCTGACATCTATATTGATGCCATCTACTATCACTGTGTTTCTGACAGATCTATATTGACGCCATCTACTATCACTGTGTTTCTGACATCTATATTGACGCCATCTCTATCACTGTTTCTGACATCTATATTGACGCCATCTACTATCACTGTTGAGCCATCTGCTATCACTGTGTTTCTGACATCTATATTGACGCCATCTACTTCACTGTGTTTCTGACAGATCTATATTGACGCCATCTGCTATCACTGTTTCTGACATCTATATTGACGCCATATTACTATCACTTGAGCCATCTGCTATCACTGTGTTTCTGACATCTATATTGACGCCATCTACTATCACTTGTTTCTGACAGATCTATATTGACGCCATCTACTATCACTGTTTTCTGACATCTATATTGACGCCATCTCTATCACTGTGTTTCTGACATCAATATTGACGCCATCTACTACACTGTGTTTCTGACATCTATATTGACGCCATCTACTATCACTGTGTTTCTGACATCTATATTGACGCCATCTGCTATCACTGTGTTACTGACATTACATTGACGCCATCTGCTATCACTGTGTGTCTGACATCTATATTGACGTCATCTGCTATCACGTGTTTCTGACATCTATATTGACGTATCTGCTATCACGTGTTTCTGACATCTACATTGACGCCATCTGCTATCACTGTGTTTCTGACATTATATTGACGTCATCTGCTATCACTGTGTTTCTGACAGATCTATATTGACGCCATCTTCTATCACTGTGTTTCTGACATCAATATTGACGCCATCTACTGTCACTGTGTTTCTGACAATCTATATTGACGCCATCTGCTATCACTGTTTTCTGACATCTATATTGACGCCATCTACTATCACTGTGTTTCTGACATCTATATTGACGCCATCTACTATCACTGTGTTTCTGACATCTATATTGACGCCCTCTACTATCACTGTGTTTCTGACAGATCTATATTGACGCCATCTGCTATCACTGTTTTTCTGACATCTATATTGACGCCATCTGCTATCACTGTGTTTCTGACATCTATATTGACGTCATCTGCTATCACTGTGTTTCTCACATCTATATTGACGTCATCTACTATCACTGTGTTTCTGACAGATCTATATTGACGCCATCTGCTATCACTGTTTTTCTGACAGATCTATATTGACGTCATCTGCTATCACTGTGTTTCTACATATCTATATTGACGCCATCTACTAAACACTGTTTCTGACAGATCTATATTGACGCCATCTGCTATCACTGTGTTTCTCACAGATCTATATTGACGCCATCTACTATCACTGTGTTTCTCCCAGATCTATATTGACGCCATCTGGTATCACTGTTTCTGACAGATCTATATTGACGCCATCTGCTATCACTTGTTTCTGACAGATCTATATTGCCGCCATCTGCTATCACTGTTTTCTAACAGATCTATATTGACAACATCTGCTATCACTGTGTTTTTGACAGATCTATATTGACGCCATCTGCTATCACTGTGTTTCTGACAGATCTATATTGACGCCATCTGCTATCACTGTGTTTCTGACAGATCTATATTGACGCCATCTGCTATCACTGTGTTTATTACAGATCTATATTGACGCCATCTACTATCACTGTGTTTCTGACAGATCTATATTGACGCCATCTGCTATCACTGTGTTTCTGACATCTATATTGACGCCATCTACTATCACTCTGTTTCTGACAGATCTATATTGACGCCATCTACTATCACTGTTTCTGACAGATCTATATTGACGCCATCTGCTATCACTGTGTTTCTTACATATATATTGACGCCATCTGCTATCACTCTGTTTTTGACATCTATATTGACGCACTCTGCTATCACTGTGTTTCTGACAGATCTATATTGACGCCATGTGCTATCACTATGTTTCTGACATCTATATTGACGCCATCTGCTATCACTGTATTTCTGACAGATCTATATTGACGCCATCTGCTATCACTCTGTTTCTGACAGATCTATATTGACGCCATCTCTATCACTGTTTCTGACAGATCTATATTGACGCCATCTGCTATCACTGTGTTTCTGACAGATCTATATTGACGCCATCTACTATCACTGTGTTTCTGACATCTATATTGACGCCATCTGCTATCACTGTGTTTCTGACAGATCTATATTGACGCCATCTGACTTATCACTGTGTTTCTGACAGATCTATATTGACGCCAAGTGCTATCACTGTGTTTCTGACAGATCTATATTGACGCCATCGCTTTCACTGTGTTTCTGACAGATCTATATTGACGCCATCTGCTATCACTGTGTTTCTGACAGATCTATATTGACGCCATCTACTATCACTGTGTTTCTGACAGATCTATATTGACGCCATCTGCTATCACTGTGTTTCTGACAGATTATATTGCGCCATCTCTATCACTGTGTTTCTGACAATCTATATTGACGCCATCTGCTATCACTGTGTTTCTGACAATCTATATTGACGTCCATCTGCTATCACTGTGTTTCTGACAGATCTATATTGACGCCATCTGCTATCACTGTGTTTCTGACATCTATATTGACGCCATCTGCTATCACTGTGTTTCTGACATTCTATATTGACGCCATCTGCTATCACTGTGTTTCTGACAATCTATATTGACGCCATTGCTATCACTGTGTTTCTGACAATCTATATTGACGCCATCAGCTATCACTGTGTTTCTGACAGATCTATATTGACACCATCTGCTATCACTGTGTTTCTGACAGATCTATATAGACGCCATCTGCTATCACTGTGTTTCTGACATCTATATTGACGCCATCTGCTATCACTGTGTTTCTGACAGATCTATATTGACGCCATCTACTATCACTGTTTCTGACAGATCTATATTTACGCCATCTGCTATCACTGTGTTTCTTACATATATATTGACGCCATCTGCTATCACCTGTTTTTTGACATCTATATTGACGCACTCTGCTATCACTGTGTTTCTGACAGATCTATATTGACGCCATGTGCTATCACTATGTTTCTGACATCTATATTGACGCCATCTGCTATCACTGTATTTCTGACAGATCTATATTGACGCCATCTGCTATCACTCTGTTTCTGACAGATCTATATTGAAGCCATCTACTATCACTGTTTCTGATATCTATATTTACGCCATCTACTATCACTGTTTCTGACATCTATATTGACGTCATCTACTATCACTGTTTTTCTGACATCTATATTGACGCCATCTGCTATCACTGTGTTTCTGACATCTATATTGACGCCATCTGCTATCACTGTTTCTGACATCTATATTAACGCCATCTACTATCACTGTTTTTCTGACATCTATATTGACGCCATCTACTATCACTGTTTTTTCTGACATCTATATTGACGCCATCTGCTATCACTGTGTTTCTGACAGATGTATATTGACGCCATCTGCTATCATTGTGTTTCTGACATCTATATTGACGCCATCTGCTCTCACTGTTTTTGACATCTATATTGACGCCATCTGCTCTCACTGTGTTTCTGACATCTATATTGACGCCATCTGCTATCACTGTTTCTGACAGATCTATATTGACGCCATCTACTATCACTGTGTTTCTGACAGATCTATGTTCACGCCATCTGCTATCACTCTGTTTCTGACAGATCTATGTTGACGCCATCTGCTATCACTGTTTTTCTGACATCTATATTGACGCCATCTGCTATCACTGTGTTTCTGACAGATCTATATTGACGCCATCTGCTATCACTGTTTTTCTGACATCTATATTGACGCCATCTGCTATCACTGTTTCTGACATCTATATTGAAGCCATCTACTATCAGTGTTTTTCTGACATCTATATTGACGCCATCTGCTATCACTGTGTTTCTGACAGATCTTATATTGACGCCATCTGCTATACATGTGTTTCTGACATCTATATTGACGCCATCTGCTCTCACTGTTTTTGACATCTATATTGACGCCGTCTGCTCTCACTGTGTTTCTGACATCTATATTGACACCATCTGCTATCACTGTTTCTGACAGATCTATATTGACGCCATCTACTATCACTGTGTTTCTGACAGATCTATATTGACGCCATCTGCTATCACTCTGTTTCTGACAGATCTATATTGACGCCATCTGCTATCACTGTTTTTCTGACAGATCTATATTGACGCCATCTGCTATCACTGTTTTTCTGACATCTATATTGACGCCATCTGCTATCACTCTGTTTCTGACAGATCTATGTTGACGCCATCTGCTATCACTGTTTTTCTGACAGATCTATATTGACACCATCTGCTATCACTGTTATTCTGACAGATCTATATTGGCGCCATCTGCTATCACTGTGTTTCTGACAGATCTATATTGACGTCATCTGCTATCACTGTTTTTCTGACAGATCTATATTGACGCCATCTGCTATCACTGTTTCTGACATCTATATTGACGCCATCTACTATCACTGTGTTTCTCACAGATCTATATTGACTCCATCTCCTATCACTGTGTTTCTTACAGATCTATATTGACGCCATCTGCTATCACTGTTTTTCTGACAGATCTATATTGACGCCATCTGCTATCACTGTGTTTCTGACATCTATATTGACGCCATCTACTATCACTGTGTTTCTGACAGATCTATATTGACGCATCTGCTATCACTGTGTTTCTGACAGATCTATATTGACGCCATCTGCTATCACTCTGTTTCTGACAGATCTATATTGCCGCCATCTGCTATCACTGTTTTTCTAACAGATCTATATTGACAACATCTGCTATCACTGTGTTTTTGACAGATCTATATTGACGCCATCTGCTATCACTGTGTTTCTGACAGATCTATATTGACGCCATCTGCTATCACTGTTTTTCTGACAGATCTATATTGACGCCATCTGCTATCACTGTGTTTATTACAGATCTATATTGACGCCATCTACTATCACTGTGTTTCTGACAGATCTATATTGACGCCATCGTTATCACTGTGTTTCTGACAGATCTATATTGACGCCATCTACTATCACTGTGTTTCTGACAGATCTATATTGACGCCAGTGCTATCACTGTGTTTCTGACAGATCTATATTGACGCCATCGACTTTCACTGTGTTTCTGACAGATCTATATTGACGCCAAGTGCTATCACTGTGTTTCTGACAGATCTATATTGACGCCATCGACTTTCACTGTGTTTCTGACATCTATATTGACGCCATCTGCTATCACTGTGTTTCTGACATTTATATTGCCGTCATCTGCTATCACTGTGTTTCTGACATCTATATTGACGCCATTTGCTATCACTGTGTTTCTGACATATCTATATTGATGCCATCTGCTATCACTGTGTTTCTGACAGATCTATATTGACGCCATCTGCTATCACTGTGTTTCTGACATCTATATTGACGCCATCTACTATCACTCTGTTTCTGAAAGATCTATATTGACGCCATCTACTATCACTATTTCTGACAGATCTATATTAATGCCATCTGCTATCACTGTGTTTTCTCACATCTATATTGACGCCATCTGCTATCACTCTGTTTCTGACATCTATATTGACGCCATCTGCTATCACTGTGTTTATTACAGATCTATATTGACGCCATCTACTATCACTGTGTTTCTGACAGATCTATATTGACGCCATCTGTTATCACTGTGTTTTCTGACAGATCTATATTGACGCCATCTACTATCACTGTGTTTCTGACAGATCTATATTGACGCCAAGTGCTATCACTGTGTTTCTGACAGATCTATATTGACGCCATGACTTTCACTGTTTTTGACAGATCTATATTGACGCCATCTGCTATCACTGTGTTTCTGACAATCTATATTGACGCCATCTCTATCACTGTGTTTCTGACGATCTATATTGACGCCATCTGACTATCACTGTGTTTCTGACAGATCTATATTGACCGCATCTGCTATCACTTGTTTCTGACAGATCTATATTGACGCCATTGCTATCACTGTTTTCTGACATATCTATATTGACGCCATCTGCTATCACTGTTGTTTCTGACATCTATATTGACGCCATCTGCTATCACTGTTTCTGACGATCTATATTGACGCCATCTGCTATCACTGTGTTTCTGAAAGATCTATATTGACGCCATCTACTATCACTGTTTCTGACAGATCTATATTAATGCCATCTGCTATCACTGTGTTTCTCACATCTATATTGACGCCATCTACTATCACTGTGTTTCTGACGATCTATATTGACGCCATCTGCTATCACTGTTTTTCTGACAGATCTATATTGACGCCATCTGCTATCACTGTGTTTCTGACAATCTATTATTGACGCCATCTCTATCACTGTTTTCTGACAGATCTATATTAACGCCATCTGCTATCACTGTGTTTCTGACAGATATATATTGACGCCATCTGCTATCACTTGTTTCTGACAGATCTATATTGACGCCATCTGCTATCACTGTGTTTTCTGACAGATCTATATTGACGCATCTGCTATCACTGTGTTTTGACAGATTATATTACGCCATCTGCTATCACTGGTGTTTCTGACATATCTATATTGACGCCATCTGCTATCACTGTGTTTCTGACAGATCTATATTGACGCCATCTGCTATCATGTGTTTCTGACAATTCTATATTGACGCCATCTACTATCACTGTGTTTCTGACATCTATATTGACGCCATTGCTATCACTATGTTTCTGACAGATCTATATTGACGCCATCTGCTATCACTGTGTTTCTGACAGATCTATATTGACACCATCTGCTATCACTGTGTTTCTGACAGATCTATTGACGCCATCTGCTATCACTGTTTTTCTGACATCTATATTGACGCCATCTGCTATCACTTGTTTTACAGATTATATTGACGTCATCTGCTATCACTTGTGTTTCTGACAGATCTATATTGACACCATCTGCTATCACTGTTTTCTGACAGATCTATATTGGCGCCATCTGCTATCACTGTGTTTCTGACAGATCTATATTGACGTCATCTCTATCACTGTTTTTCTGACAGATCTATATTGACGCCATCTGCTATCACTGTGTTTCTGACATCTATATTGACGCATCTACTATCACTGTGTTTCTCACAGATCTATATTGACTCCATCTCCTATCACTGTGTTTCTTACAATCTATATTGACGCCATCTGCTATCACTGTTTTTCTGACAGATCTATATTGACGCCATCTGCTTATCACTGTGTTTCTGACATCTATATTGACGCCATCTACTATCACTGTGTTTCTGACAGATCTATATTGACGCCATCTGCTATCACTGTGTTTCTGACAGATCTATATTGACGCCATCTGCTATCACTCTGTTTCTGACAGATCTATATTGCCGCCATCTGCTATCACTGTTTTTCTAACAGATCTATATTGACAACATCTGCTATCACTGTTTTCTGACAGATCTATATTGGCGCCATCTGCTATCACTGTGTTTCTGACATCTATATTGACGCCATCTCTATCACTGTGTTTCTGACAGATCTATATTGACGCCATCTACTATCACTGTTTCTTACAGATCTATATTGACGCCATCTGCTATCACTGTTTTTCTGACAATTATATTGACGCCATCTGCTATCACTGTGTTTTTGACATCTATATTGACGCACTCTACTATCACTGTGTTTCTGACAGATCTATATTGACGCCATGTGCTATCACTGTGTTTCTTACATCTATATTGACGCCATCTGCTATCACTGTTATTTCTGACAGATCTATATTGACGCCATCTGCTATCACTCTGTTTCTGACATCTATATTGAAGCCATCTACTATCACTTTTTTCTGCAGATCTATATTGACGCCATCTGCTATCACTTGTTTCTGAGATCTATATTGACGTCATCTGCTATCACTGTTTTTCTGAAATCTATATTGACTCCATCTGCTATCACTGTGTTTCTGACATCTATATTGACGCCATCTGCTATCACTGTTTCTGACAATCTATATTAACGCCATCTACTATCACTGTTTTTCTCGACAATCTATATTGACGCCATCTACTATCACTGTTTTCTGACATCTATATTGACGCCATCTGCTATCACTGTGTTTCTGACAGATGTATATTGACGCCATCTGCTATCATTGTCATCTATATTGACGCCATCTCTATCACTGTGTTTCTGACATTTATATTGCCGTCATCTGCTATCACTGTGTTTCTGACAATCTATATTGACGCCATTTGCTATCACTGTTGTTTCTGACATTATATATGATGCCATCTGCTATCACTGTGTTTCTGACAGATCTATATTGACGTCATCTGCTATCACTGTGTTATCTGACATGCTATCATATTGACGCCATCTATCTATCACATCTGTATCTGAAAGATCTATATTGACGCCATCTACTATCACTGTTTCTGACAGATCTATATTAGATCCATTTTGCTATCACTGTGTTTCTCAGATCTATATTGACGCCATCTGCTATCACTTGTTTCTGACAATCTATATTGACGCCATCTGCTATCACTGTGTTTCTGACAGATCTATATTGACGCCATCTGCTATTACTATGTTTCTCACATCTTTATTGACGCCATCTGCTATCACTGTATTTCTGTACAGATCTATATTGACGCCATCTGCTATCACTGTGTTTCTGACAGATATATATATGACGCCATCTGCTATCACTGTGTTTCTGACATCTATATTGACGCCATCTACTATCACTGTGTTTTCTGACAGATCTATATTGACGCCATCTGCTATCACTGTGTTTCTGACAGATTATATTGACGCCATCTGTATCACTGTTTTTTCTGACAGATCTATATTGACTCCATCTACTATCACTGTGTTTCTCACATCTATATTGACGCCATCTGCTATCAATGTGTTTCTGACATTCTATATTGACGCCATCTGCTATCACTGTGTTTCTGACATCTATATTGACGCCATTGCTATCACTGTGTTTCTGACACATCTATATTGACGCCATCTGCTATCACTGTGTTTCTGACAGATCTATATTGACACCATCTGCTATCACTGTGTTTCTGACAGATCTATATAGACGCCATCTGCTATCACTGTGTTTCTGACATCTATATTGACGCCATCTGCTATCACTGTGTTTCTGACAGATCTATATTGACGCCATCTACTATCACTGTTTCTGACAGATCTATATTGACGCCATCTGCTATCACTGTGTTTCTTACATATATATTGACGCCATCTGCTATCACTCTGTTTTTGACATCTATATTGACGCCATCTACTATCACTGTGTTTCTGACATCTATATTGACGCCATCTACTATCACTGTTTTTCTGACATCTATATTGACGCCATCTGCTATCACTGTGTTTCTGACATCTATATTGACGCCATCTGCTATCACTGTGTTTTTCTGACATCTATATTGAGCCATCTGCTATCACTGTTTTCTGACATCTATATTGACGCATCTGCTATCACTGTGTTTCTGACATCTATATTGACGGATCTGCTATCACTGTGTTTCTGACATCTATATTGACGCCATCTGCTATCACTGTGTTTCTGACAGATCTATATTGACTCATCTGCTATCACTTGTTTCTGACATCTATATTGACGCCATCTGCTATCAATGTGTTTCTGACAGATCTATATTGACGCCATCTGCTATCACTAGTTTCTAACATCTATATTGACGCCATCTGCTATCAGTGTTTCTAACAGATCTATATTGACGCCATCTGCTATCACTTTTTCTCACAAATCTATATTGACGCCATCTGCTATCACTGTTTTCTGACAATCTATATTGACGCCATCTGCTATACTGTGTTTCTGACATCTATATTGACGCCATCTGCTATCACTGTGTTTCTGACATCTATATTGACGCCATCTGCTATCACTGTTTTCTGACATCTATGTGACCCACGCTATACTGTTTTGACATCTAATTGACGCCATCTACTATCACTGGTTTCTGACATCTATATTGACGCCATCTGCTATCACTGTGTTTCTGACATCTATATTGACGCCATCTACTATCACTGTGTTTCTGACATCTATATTGACGCCATCTACTATCACTGTGTTTCTGACATCTATATTGACGCCATCTGCTATCACTGTGTTTCTGACATCTATATTGACGCCATCTACTATCACTGTGTTTTCTGACGATCTATATTGACGCCATCTGCTATCACTGTGTTCTGACATCTATATTGACGCCATCTGCTATCACTGTGTTTCTGACATCTATATTGACGCCATCTGCTATCACTGTGTTTCTGACATCTATATTGACGCCATCTGCTATCACTGTGTTTCTGACAGATCTATATTGACCCATCTGCTATCACTGTGTTTCTGACATCTATATTGACGCCATCTACTATCACTTGTTTCTGACATCTATATTGACGCCATCTACTATCACTGTTTTTCTGACTCTATATTGACGCCATCTGCTATCACTGTGTTTCTGACAGATCTATATTGACGCCATCTGCTATCACTGTGTTTCTGACAGATCTATTGACGCATTGCTATCACTGTGTTTCTGACATCTATTGAGCATTGCTATCACTGTGTTTCTGACAATCTATATTGACGCCATCTGCTATCACTGTGTTTCTGACATCTATATTGACGCCATCTGCTATCACTTGTTTCTGACATCTATATTGACGCCATCTCTATCACTGTGTTTCTGACATCTATATTGACGCCATCTGCTATCACTGTTTTCTGACATCTATATTGACGCCATCTGCTATCACTGTGTTTCTGACATCTATATTGACGCCATCTACTATCACTGTGTTTTCTGACATCTATATTGACGCCATCTACTATCACTGTGTTTCTGACATCTATATTGACGCCATCTGCTATCACTGTTTTCTGACATCTTATTGAGCCATCTGCTATCACGTTTCTGACATCTATATTGACGCATCTCTATCACTGTGTTTCTGACATCTATATTGACGCCATCTGCTATCACTGTTTTTCTGACAATCTATATTGACTCATCTGCTATCACTTGTTTCTGACATCTATATTGACGCCATCTGCTATCACTGTGTTTCTGACATCTATATTGACGCCATCTGCTATCACTATGTTTCTGACATCTATATTGACGGCATCTACTATCACTGTGTTTCTGACATCTATATTGACGCCATCTGTTATCACTGTGTTTCTGACAGATCTATATTGACGCCATCTGCTATCACTGTGTTTCTGACAGATCTATATTGACGCCATCTGCTATCACTGTGTTTCACCACAAAACAGGTCTTTTCAACATTGTTATCGATCTTCCCTGGTCCAGGTCAGCCAACGTTACGGATAGCGTGCTCTGTGTGTGTGTGTGTGTGTGTGTGTGTGTGTGTGTGTGTGTGTGTGTGTGTGTGTGTGTGTGTGTGTGTGTGTGTGTGTGTGTGTGTTTGAGTTTGTGTCTGTATATCTGTGTTTGTATGTGTATGTCTGTGTGTCTGTGTGTTTGTGTGTGTGTGTGCCTGTTGTGTGTGTGTGTGTGTCTGTATGTCTGTGTGTGTCAACGTGTTTGTGTGTGTGTCTGTGTGTGTGTCTGTGTGTTTGTGTGTGTGTGTTCCTGTGTGTGTGTCCTTGTGTCTGTGTGTTTGTGTGTGTGTGCCTGTGTGTGTGTGTCCTTGTGTGTGTGTGTTTGTGTGTGTGTCTGTGTTTATGTGCGTTCGTGTATATGTTATGTATGCGTGTGTTTGTTTGTATGTGTGTTTGTTGTGTGTTGTGTGTGTGTGAGAGAGAGAGAAAGAGAGAGAGAGAGAGAGAGAGAGAGAGAGAGAGAAAAGAGAAAGAAAGAAAGAGAGAGAGCGAGATAGATGGAGTGAAACAGACAGAGAGAGAGAGAGAGATGGAGTGAAACAGAGAGAGAGAGATGGAGTGAAACAGAGAGAGAGAGAGAGAGAGATGAAGAGAAACAGAGAGAGAGAGAGAGAGAGTGAGATGGAGGGAAACAGAGAGAGAGACATGGAGAGAAACAGAGATAGAGAGAGATGGAGAGAATCACAGAGAGAGAGAGAGAGATGGAGAGAAACAGAGAGAGAGAGAGAGATGGAGGGAAACAGAAAGAGAGAGAGATGGAGAGAAACAGAGAGAGAGATGGAGAGAAACAGAGAGCGAGAGAGATGGAGAGAAACACAGAGAGAGATGGAGGGAAACAGACAGAGAGCGAGAGAGATGGAGAGAACAGAGAGAGAGATGGAGAGAAACAGAGAGAGAGAGATGGAGGGAAACAGACAGAGAGCGAGAGAGATGGAGAGAAACAGAGAGAGAGATGGAGAGAAACAGAGAGCGAGAGAGATGGAGAGAAACAGAGAGATGGAGGGAAACAGACAGAGAGAGAGAGGAGAGAGAGAGAGAGAGAGAGAGATGGAGAGAAACAGAGAGAGAGATGGAGGGAAACAGACAGAGAGAGAGAGAAAGAGAGAGAGATGGAGAGAAACAGAGAGAGGAGATGGAGGGAAACAGAAGAGAGAGAGAGAGAGAGAGAGAGAGAGGATGGAGAGAAACAGAGAGAGAGGAGAGAAACAGAGAGAGAGGTTGACTCGGAACATTTTTTTAAATTTAAACTCTTCACTCCCTCACCCTATACACTAGCATCCTGCAACGTCAACCATACTAGCAAATCAAAAACTTAACCCTTTGACTCCCTCACCTTATCCGTCAGCATCCTGTATTGTCAACCATGCTAGCAAAGTAAAATCCTAACCCTTTGACTCCCTCACCCTATCCACCAGCATCCTGCATTGTCAACCATGCTGGCAAAGCAAACACAACCCTTTGACTCCCTCACCCTATCCAGCTTCCGGCAAAAACCTAACCCTTTGATTCCCTCACCCTATCCACCAACATCTTGCAGCTGGTGGATAGGGTGAGGGAGTCAAAGGGTTAAAGTTTGCAGTTGCTGGACAGGGTGCCGGAATCAAAGGTTAAAAACCACCTAAGAATCATGGAACCCACAGAGAAACAAAACGAAGGAAGGAAAGAAACGAAAAATCAGACGTCTTTGTTTGGGGGCGTAGGATGTATATATATATATACATATAATTGAAGCAGAATGTGCACAGAAAAGGCAACAAATCGATGTAAAAATTTCTCAAATTTTCGGCGGTACACCCGCCTTCCTCAAGGGGACTTTAGTCACTGACTACGATATGCTACACACACATCAGAATATTTTACGTAGGCTACATTACGTAGTCTTGACAGAGTTCAGGCCCAGAGGAAATATGGTTTTCATTTTGTTCATCCAAAAAGACTCCCTCCTCAGTCTGGTGTCCAGGTTCTCAGAGTGCACCTTCTCCACTGCGATACATTTTAAATTTTGAAGTGAATGGCCAGTTTGGTGACCTGAGTGCCTGTATTTTTTCGGATGTTTGACCGGTGTTGGTAGAATCTGGTTTTGAGAGAATTTTTCGTTTGTCCTATGTATTGAGTTTTAGGGCAGATATCGCAGTGGAGGAGATACACTACGTTGGTAGATGTACAATTTGTGCCTTATTTGGAAAGTTTCACTCGTGTTGAAACTGCTGAAAGTTACACCTTCAATCAAGTGTTGTTCACAAATGATGCACGGTCTGGCTGAACACTTGAAACAGCCGGCATCAGGGTCAGGAGGGATTGGAAGGCAGGATGGCATGAGGAGGTTACGCAGGGAGCGACAACATCTCTCCCCTAGGATGGGTGGGTCCGGAACAGCCTTCTGCATTTTGCTGCTGGTGTGAAGGATTGTGGAGTGGAGTTCCCTGAGCCACTGACGGAGGGGTGGGTTAGATGGATGGTGGGTGACGATGAAGGGGGTTCTGGTGGCTGTCTGTTTGGGTTTGTATTGAAGGATCTGTGATCTGGGGATGAGGCCAGCACAATGTTTGGCATTCTGTACAAGCCTGGAATTGTATCCTCTGCGGGCAAAATAGCGTGTCATTTCTGCACAGCGTCGACTGAGGTGTAGGGCAGAAAACGGCGGGAAGTCTCAGAAACTGGCTGTATGGAATGTTTTTGATCACGTGTTGAGGATGATCAGGACAGGCTTGTAGATAAGAATGGGAATCTGTAGGTTTGGTGTACACGTGTTGAGGATGACAGGACAGGCTGTGTAGATAAGAATGGGAATCTGTAGGTTTGGTGTACACGTGTTGAGGATGACAGGACAGGCTTGTAGATAAGAATGGGAATCTGTAGGTTTGGTGTACACGTGTTGAGGATGACAGGACAGGCTATGTAGATAAGAATGGGAATCTGTAGGTTTGGTGTACACGTGTTGAGGATGACAGGACAGGCTATGTAGATAAGAATGGGAATCTGTAGGTTTGGTGTACACGTGTGATGAAGGACGAAATCAAGAAGGGAACTGGTTGGTGATGAGTCAGGAAAGGCTGTGTAGATAAGAATTGGGAATCTGTAGGTTTGGTGTACACTGTTGAGGATGACAGGACAGGCTGTGTAGATAAGAATGGGATCTGGTTTGGTGTACACGTGTGAGGATGACAGGACAGGCTGTGTAGATAAGAATGGGAATCTGTAGGTTGGTGTACACGTGTGAGGATGACAGGACAGGCTGTGTAGATAAGAATGGGAATTGGTTTGGTGTACACGTGTTGAGGATGACAGGACAGGCTATGTAGATAAGAATGGGAATCTGGTTTGGTGTACACATCAGTCACTAGGTAGCCATTTTGAATGCTGACCTGAACATCAAGGAAGGGTAACTGGTTGGTGGATGAGTTCACTGTAAACTTTATGGTAGGGTGGAAGGAGTTGACGTACGTTGAGAACTGTTCTAACTCAGAAACAGAGCCTGTCCATAGCAAGAAAATGTCATCAATAAAGCGTTTCCAGTACTGGACAGAAATGGTGACAGGGCTGTTGGCCAAAAGTTGAGATTCTAACCAACCCATAAAGAAGTTGGCAACGGAAGGGGCCATGGGTGTTCCCATTGCAGTGCCAAAGATTTGTTGGTAGTAGTTTTTTTTTCAAAGTGGAAAACATTGTTAAAGAGAACATGAGAGACTAATTCTATGACTCGATCTGTTGGTGGTGCGATGGACCACATAGTTCAAAACAAGGTTTGGTTAATTCAGCAAGAACGAAGTTTGGCTAATTTAGCCAGCACAGAGACTGGTTCATTCAGCCAGAGCAAAGTTTGGCTAATTCAGTCAGAGCAAAGTTTGGCTAATTCAGTCAGAGCAAAG
>JAPXFY010000026.1:219764-229764 GCA_030674185.1 Monoplex corrugatus
TATGTGTGAGTGAGAAAGAGAGAAAGAGACAGAGAGAAAGTGAGAGAGAGAGAGTGTGTGTGTGAGTGAGTGTGTGTGTGTATGTGAATGTATGTGTCCCTGTGTGTGTGTGTGTGTGTCCCTGTGTGTGTGTGTGTGTGTGTGTGTGTGTGCGTGCGTGCGTGAGTGTGTGTGTGTGAATTTGTGTGTGTATGACTATGTGTGTATGCGTGTATCTGTGCGTGCACGTGTTTGTGTGTATGTGTGTATGTGTGTACCTGTGTGTATATGGATGTGTGTCTGTCTGTATTGTGTGTGTATGTTTAGTGTGTTTATGTAACTGTGTGCAAAAGTCATTTGTGTATTTATGTGTGTGCATGACAATCTGTGTGTGCAGGCGTGTATGTGTATGCATGTGACTGTTTGTGTCACAGTGAGTATGTGTGTGCGTGCGCGCGCGCGTGTGTGCGACGTGTGTGTGTGTGTGTGCGACGTATGTGTGTTCGTCTGTATCAGTGTAATTACGATGTCAATATCTATGAGGGTACTAAAAGAAGACTGAAGTCATGGTGATCAGTTGAAAAAAAACACCAAAACAAACAAATAAACAACACACACACACACACACACACACACACACACACACACACACACACACACACACACACACACACGCACACACACACAACAAACACACACACACACACACACGCACACACACACACACACATACACACACACACACACACACACACACACACACACACACACACACACACACACACACACAATTCCTTCATGGAAAATAAAAGACTCAAGTCATACTAATCGTTGAAAAAAAAAAACAAGAAGAAATCCCTTCACGCAAAATAACGGTAAATGGCAGCACAATGAGACAAGTTGATAAATCTAAAGGTGTGGAAACGGTCATCTCAACAGACGGCAGATGTACATCAGGAATAATAGCCAGCAGAATCAGCCATGCTAAAACAGCATTCAAGAAAATGAAAATAGTTCTTACCAACAAATGCCTATCAATTAACACCACAAACAGGGTGCTTGAGTGTTATAATATAATAATGACAATAATATACAATATTTTATATAGCGCAAAATCTTGATAAAATCAAATCTAAGCGATACTGTGGTTTCTAAGAAGATTGTTAAAGAGTTCCATGGACAACAAAGAAAACAAACGAGACAGTCTTGAAGGAGGCAGACACAAAAACAGCGTTAATGAATAGGACTAGGAAAAGACAAGCAACATGTATCGGACATTTTATGAGGCCAGAGAAATTAGAGCACCTAGTCACAACAGGAAAACTGGAGGTAAAAAAGAGCACCAGGTAGACCCAGGGAGAAAATACTGGACAGACTTGCAGTGTGGCTGAGGAAAGAGAGAGTGGGAGATGTACTTGTGACGACAAGAGATAAATCCGTATGGAGGGCCACGATCGCCAACGCCATGGGGAAGGCGCATGATAATGATGAGATTAAAAGGGCACCCAATGTACTGATGTCATAGGGTATCAGTGTACTCAGTGTATTGATGTCATGGGGTATCAGGGTACTCAGTGTATTGATGTCAAGGTACCCAATATATTGATGTCATGGGGTATCAGGGTACTCAGTGTATTGATGTCATGGGGTATCAGGGTACTCAGTGTATTGATGTCATGGGGTATCAGGGTACCCAATGTACTGATGTCATGGGGTATCAGGGTACTCAGTGTATTGATGTCATGGGGTATCAGGGTATTCAGTGTATTGATGTCATGGGGTATCAGGGTACTCAGTGTATTGATGTCAGTGTACTCAGTGTATTGATGTCAGTGTACTCAGTGTATTGATGTCATAGGATATCAGTGTACTCAGTGTATTGATGTCATGGGGTATCAGGGTACTCAGTGTATTGATGTCATAGGGTATCAGGGTACTCAGTGTATTGATGTCATGGGGTATCAGGGTACTCAGTGTATTGATGTCATGGGGTATCAGGGTACTCAGTGTATTGATGTCATAGGGTATCAGTGTACTCAGTGTATTGATGTCATGGGGATCAGTGTACTCAGTGTATTGATGTCATAGGGTATCAGTGTACTCAGTGTAACGATGTCATGGGGTATCAGTGTACTCAGTGTATTGATGTCATAGGGTATCAGTGTACTCAGTGTAATGATGTCATGGGGTATCAGGGTACTCAGTGTATTGATGTCATAGGGTATCAGTGTACTCAGTGTATTGATGTCATAGGGTATCAGTGTACTCAGTGTATTGATGTCATGGGGTATAGTGTACTCAGTGTATTGATGTCATAGGGTATAGGGTACTCAGTGTATTGATGTCATAGGGTATCAGGTAGCTCAGTGTAATGATGTCATAGGGTAATCAGTGTGCTCAGTGTAATGATGTCATAGGGTATACAGGTAACTCAGTGTATTGATGTCATAGGGTATCAGTGTACTCATGTATGATGTCATGGTATCAGTGTACTCAGTGTATGATGTCATAGGGTATCAGTGTACTCAGTGTATGATGTCATAGGGTATCAGTGTACTCAGTGTATTGATGTCATAGGGTATCAGTGTACTCAGTGTATGATGTCTGGGTATCAGGGTACCAGTGTAATGATGTCATAGGGTATCAGTGTACTCAGTGTATTGATGTCATAGGGTATCAGTGTACTCAGTGATTGATGTCATGGGGTATCAGGGTACTCAGTGTATTGATGTCATAGGGTATCAGTGTGCTCAGTGTAATGATGTCATAGGGTATCAGGGTACTCAGTGTATTGATGTCATAGGGTATCAGTGTACTCAGTGTAATGATGTCATGGGGTATCAGTGTACTCAGTGTATTGATGTCATAGGGTATCAGTGTACTCAGTGTAATGATGTCATAGGGTATCAGGGTACTCAGTGTATTGATGTCATAGGGTATCAGTGTACTCAGTGTATTGATGTCATGGGTATCAGTGTACTCAGTGTAATGATGTCATAGGGTATCAGTGTACTCAGTGTAATGATGTCATGGGGTATCAGTGTACTCAGTGTATTGATGTCATGGGGTATCAGTGGTACTCAGTGTATTGATGTCATAGGGTATCAGTGTACTCAGTGTATTGATGTCACAGGGTATCAGGGTACTCAGTGTATTGATGTCATGGGGTATCAGGGTACTCAGCGTAATGATGTCATAGGCTATCAGTGTACTCAGTGTATTGATGTCATGGGGTATCAGTGTACTCAGTGTATTGATGTCATAGGGTATCAGTTGTACTCAGTGTAATGATGTCATGGGGTATCAGTGTACTCAGTGTATTGATGTCATAGGGTATCAGTGTACTCATGTATTGGTGTCATAGGTATCAGTGTACTCAGTGTATTGATGTCATGGGTATCAGTGTACTCAGTGTATTGATGTCATAGGGTATCAGTGTACTCAGTGTATTGATGTCAGGGCACCAATGTATTGATGTCATGGGGTATCAGTGTACTCAGTGTATTGATGTCAGGGCACCCAATGTACTGATGTCATGGGTATGAGTGTACTCAGTGTATTGATGTCAGTGTACTCAGTGTATTGATGTCAGTAGTAACTCAGTGTATTGATGTCAGGGCACCCAATATATTGATGTCATAGGGTATCAGGGTACTCAGTGTATTCATGTCAGGGTACCCAATATATTGATGTCATAGGGTATCAGGTAACTCAGTGTATTGATGTCATAGGGTTATCAGTGTACTCAGTGTATTGATGTCATAGGGTATCAGGGTACTCAGTGTATTGATGTCATAGGGTATCAGTGTACTCAGTGTATGATGTCATAGGATATCAGTGTACTCAGTGTATTGATGTCATAGGGTATCAGTGTGCTCAGTGTATAGATGTCATAGGGTATCATGTACTCATGTATTGATGTCATAGGGTATCAGTGTACTCAGTGTACTGATGTCATAGGGTATCAGTGTACTCATGTATTGATGTCAGGGTACCCAATGTATTGATGTCAAGGGTATCAGTGTACTCAGTGTATTGATGTCAGGGTACTCAGTGTATATGATGTCATAGGTATCAGTGTACTCAGTGTATTGATGTCAGGGTACTCAGTGTATTGATGTCATAGGGTATCAGTGTACTCAGTGTATTGATGTCAGGGTACTCAGTGTATTGATGTCAGGGTACCCAATGTACTGATGTCATGGGTATCAGGGTACTCAGTGTATTGATGTCAGGGTACTCAGTGTACTGATGTCATAGGGTATCAGTGTACTCAGTGTATTGATGTCAGGTACTCAGTATTGATGTCAGGGTACTCAGTGTATTGATGTCAGGGTAACTCATTGTACTGATGTCATAGGGTATCATGTACTCAGTGTATTGATGTCAGGGTACCCAATATATTGATGTCATGGAGTATCAGGTACTCAGTGTATTGATGTCAGGGTACTCATGTACTGAGTCATAGGGTATCAATGTACTCATTGTATTGATGTCAGGTACCTAATATACGAGTCATGGGTATCAGTGTACTCAGTGTATTGATGTCATAGGGTATCAGTGTACTCAGTGTATTGATGTCACAGGGTATAATCAGTGTACTCATGTATTGATGTCATAGGTATCAGTGTACTCATGTATTGATGTCAAGGGATAATCAGTGTACTCAGTGTATTGATGTCATAGGGTATCAGTGTATTCAATGTATTGATGTCATAGGTATCATGTACTCAGTGTATTGATGTCATAGGGTATCAGTGTACTCAATGTATTGATGTCATAGGGTATCAGTGTACTCAGTGTATTGATGTCACAGGGTATCAGTGTACTCAGTGTATTGATGTCATATGGGGAACATTGTCAGTCCTAGGATAGGCTGTCAAGCACCAGGAGAAGTTAAACATTGTCTGTCCTAGGATAGGCTGTCAAGCACCAGGAGAAGTCAAACATTGTCTGTCCTAGGACAGGCTGTCAAGCACCAGGAGAAGTCAAACATTGTCAGTCCTAGGATAGGCTGTCAAGCACCAGGAGAAGTTAAACATTGTCAGTCCTAGGATAGGATGTCAAGCACCAGGAGAAGTCAAACATTGTCTGTCCTAGGATAGGCTGTCAAGCACCAGGAGAAGTCAAACATTGTCTGTCCTAGGATAGGCTGTCAAACACCAGGAGAAGTCAAACATTGTCTGTCCTAGGATAGGCTGTCAAGCACCAGGAGAAGTCAAACATTGTCTGTCCTAGGATAGGCTGTCAAGCACCAGGAGAAGTCAAACATTGTCTGTCCTAGGATAGGCTGTCAAGCACCAGGAGAAGTCAAACATTGTCTGTCCTAGGATAGTGCTGTCCAAGCACCAGGAGAAGTCAAACATTGTCTGTCCTAGGACAGGCTGTCAAGCACCAGGAGAAGTCAAACACTCCAACCCAGCAGGTCCCCGGGTGGCGGATAGGGGAATGCTCAGTAATGGGGTAGCTGCGAATATTCAATAAGCAGCCCCGGACCAAATCATGTGAGGCCCTTTGGCAAGGCCGAGCACCCATCAGCCACCCTTGCTAGGGTTACAGGGAAACTATGGAGAGCAGCATGGCGGATGTGCACATCAGCGGAGGAACTTTGTTTAGTCAACAGTGAAGTACACAAGACGCTGGACAGAGACGCCCAGGGTCACCTAGTTCAGTCAGAAAACTACTGGTCACACTTGTATGGAGTGGTGACCGCAAGTGCTCATACAGCCAATGAAAACAATGAAATGACACAGAATCAAAGAAGTTCATCCCGCATCGCTCGTCTCGCGGTCAACCAAAGAGCGCGTCCTGCAATGGTGTCTCAGGCTGCAGTCGAAAAATCAGCTGCTGAGACCAAAGTAATCAAAACACCAAAAAGCTTTAATACAGGACTGATGAAAGGAAAGAAAGACATCTTCATAGCTACTCTCAATGCCCGTACACTTCAGAAGGAGGGACAGATAACTGAACTAATTGCATCAGCAGAATCTACAAACCAAAACATCATTTGACTGCAAGAGCATAGATGCATACATGAAGACATTGCAACAAAAGAACACAATTTCGGAAGTTGGAAGCTGATTACATGTTCAGCCTGGAAAAACAGCGTGAATGCTGCAACTGGCGAAATTGGAATGCTTCTCAGCCAGCAGGCCTACAATGCATTAGCAATGTAGAAATCATATCTCCCAGAGTAATGATAAATTCTTTCAACGGAAATCCTCGAACCTCGATAATATCTTGTTACAGTCCCACTAATGTAAGTGATGAAGTGGAAGCCGAAAGATTTTATCAGGACTTAACATCAGTCACCAGACAAGTCCCGAAGCACAACATCCTCATTATTGGTGGCGACTTCAATGCACAACTTGGAAACCTTGATGGCTTCAAATATGCATATCACTCTCAAACTAACAGAAACGGCTCTATGCTAAAACACTATCTCAATGAAAACATTCTTTAATGCCTCAACACTCTATACCAGAAAAGACCAGGTCAGCTGTGGACACACAAATCTCCAAATGCGAGCAAAGCACAACTCGACTATATTATCATCAATAAGAAATGGAAAAATAATGCAAAACATTGCAGAGCATTCAACTCGTTTGTCACTGTTGCATCAGACCACCGCACCGTTTCTGCTCGACTTCGATTGAGCCTTCGAGCAAATCAAATGAAATCTTGCAATACTACCCCATATGACTGGTCAAATCTAAACGACAAGCCTGAAATTCGTAACATCTTCATTACAAGGGTGAGAAATAGATTTGCTGCCCTACAAGATACAGCCTCAGCAAAGACTGCTGACATGACATACAACCACTTTGAAATAGCTTGTAAAGAAACAGCTGCAGACACTATCCCGCTGAAACCCAAAATAAAAAAACAAACTCCATGGGTGAATGAGGAAATCTGTCAAAAACGCAAGCAACTGAAAGAAGCTGCACAACTAAGACTCTCAACCATCCCCTGAGAACATCTTTTACCTCAATAATGCTCGTGCTGCTCTCATAGAGGCCTATGAAGCAGAGCAAACGAACTACTTACAAAGCAAGATCGACCAGATCACAAATGCTATCAGCAACAAAAAGTCTGCTGTTGCCTGGAAGACCGTGAACGAAATAAGTGGTAGAAAAAGCTGTAACAGAGCTAAGCTAAAAGCATCTAGCCAAGAAGAGCGAGTAAAACTGTGGCACCAACACTTCCAAGACCTACTCGGGAAACCCCCAGACATCTCTGAAGAAGAAATAACTCCAGTCTTCACGGAGGATCTGAATATCAAGAAAGGGCCGTTTACGTTGGACGAACTACTGATAGCAGTGAAAAGCATTCAGTGTGGAAAAGCTTGCGGACTCGATGAGATACCAGCTGAAGTATGGAAAATAAGGAATTTCACCAGATACTGCTGGAATGCTGCAACAACGTTAATAACCAAGACCCAATAAACAAACGGACAAAAGGATGCCTGCTTCCTTTCCCCAAGAAAGGTGACCTCGGAATCACAAAGGACTACCGCGGAATCACATTAATTGCTATTTCTGCAAAGATTTACAACCTAATGCTCCTAAATAGGATAAGGCCGGAGATAGATCCAGTTCTGAGGAAAAACCAAAACGGGTTTCGCCAAAACAGATCGACATCAGGACAAATACTTACCATCAGACGTATATTGGAAAGCATCAAAAGCAAAAACCTCCCAGCTGTCCTCCTATTTATCGACTTTTCCAAAGCTTTTGATTCGATCCACCGAGGAAAGATGAAGGAGATTATAACTGCATATGGACTACCCAAGGAAACAGTAGACGCCATCATGATGCTGTTTTAGAATACCCGCTGTATGGTTCGCTCCCCTGATGACACAGACTTCTTCAACATCACTGCTGGAGTCCTTCAAGGAGATGCGCTTGCCCCCTACATTTTCATTATCTCTTTCGATTATGTGCTGAGGAAAGCAGTGGATAAGAATAAAAAAACTCGGCTTTACCCTCACAGAACAAAAGAGCAGACGCTACCCTGCGGTAAAGATAACAGATGCGGATTACACTGATGACCTGGCTGTTCTCGCAGACCTTCTAAATGATGCAACATCTCTTCTTCACAGTGTTGAAAGAACAGCAATGGAGATCAGGTTACACCTCAGTGCGAACATAACAGAGTTCATCTATCTGAACCAAGATGCATCAGAAGGCATGAGAAGTCTCAATGGAGATACATGTACAATCAAACAAGTTCAAGACTTTAAATACCTGGGCAGCTACACTGACTCCACAGAACAAGACGTCAACACCACACTCGGAAATGCCTGGAGCCCTCTAAATGAACTGGACAAAATCTGGAAATCCAATCTACCAGACAACCTGAAAAGGAACTTCTTCCGAGCAGCAGTAGAGTCCATTCTTACATATGGCTCAATCTCTTGGACCCTAACAACGACATTGGAGAAGAAGATTGATGGAGCATATACACGAATGCTGTGTGCAGCCCTGAACAAATCCTGGAGAGAACATCCAACGAACAAAGAGTTATATGGTAAGATCCCACCAATCAGTAAATCAATACGTCAACAAAGACTGCGCTTCGCGGGACACTGCTGGCGTAGCAAAGAAGAACTGGTGGGGGATTCTACTATGGAGATCCAGCCATGGCAAACAAAGACCAGGACGTCCAAAGAAGATCTTCATCGACCAACTGATGGATGATACAGGCTGTCAGTATGATGAACTACCTACTGCAATGTCTGACAGAGAAGGATGGAAGAAACGTGTCATGGATAGCTGAGCAAGCTCGACATGATGATGATGATGATTGATGTCATAGGGTATCAGTGTACTCAATGTATTGATGTCATAGGGTATAATCAGTGTATTGATGTCATAGGGTATAATCAGTGTATTGATGTCATAGGGTATCAGTGTACTCAGTGTATTGATGTCATAGGGTATAATCAGTGTATTGATGTCATATGGTGAAATCAGTGTATTGATGTCATAGGGTATAATCAGTGTATTGATGTCATATGGTATAATCAGTGTATTGATGTCATAGGGTATCAGTGTACTCAATGTAGTGATGTCATAGGGTATAATCAGTGTATTGATGTCACAGGGTATAATCAGTGTACTGATGTCACAGGGTATAATCAGTGTATTGATGTCACAGGGTATAATCAGTGTATTGATGTCACAGGGTATAATCAGTGTATTGATGTCATAGGGTATAATCAGTGTATTGATGTCATGGGGTATAATCAGTGTATTGATGTCACAGGGTATAATCAGTGTATTGATGTCACAGGGTATCTAACGATCGGGGTGCCCACCCTTAAGAGACCTAAGGGAGAGTATTTCTTCAACACAATGACCTCCCTTCTCCAGCAGAGCACGCCTAGCCAACAACACAACGTGACCATTGTCGTCATGCTCGCCGACAGGGACTTTGCTGTCAACCAGCACACACTACATCAAATACAGGTACCTTTGTTTCTTTGTCTGTCTGTATGTGTGTGTGTCTGTTTGTCTGTATATGTGTGTGTGTCTGTTTGTCTGTCTGTATGTGTGTGTGTCTGTTTGTCTGTCTGTATGTTTCTCTGCCCATCTGTTTGTCTGTCTGTCTGTATGTGTGTCTGTATGTCTGTGTGTGTGTGTGTCTGTTTGTCTGTCAGTCTGTCTATGTTTCTCTGCCCATCTGTTTGTCTGTCTGTCTGTATGTGTGTCTGTATGTCTGTATGTGTGTGTGTCTGTTTGTCTGTCAGTCTGTCTGTATGTTTCTCTGCCCATCTGTTTGTCTGTCTGTCTGTATGTGTGTCTGTATGTGAGTGCGTCTATTTGTCTGTCTGTATGTTTCTCTGCCCATCTGTTTGTCTGTCTATATGTCTGTATGTGTGTGTGTACCTGTTTGTCAGTATGTCTCTATGTTTCTCTGCCTGTTTGTATGTCTGTCTGTATATGTCTGTCTGTATGTATGTATATATGTATGTATGCATGTATGTATGTATGTATGCATATATGTATGTATGTATGTA
>JAPXFY010000026.1:232264-239764 GCA_030674185.1 Monoplex corrugatus
CACACAGAGACATGACCACATAGAGTGACACACAAGACATGACCACATAGAGTGACACACAAGACATGACCACATAGAGTGACACAGACATGACACATAGAGTGACACACAAGACATGACCACAATAGAGTGACACACAAGAATGACCACATAGAGGACACACAGAGACATGACCACATAGAGTGACACACAGAGACATACCACATAGAGTGACACACAAGACATGACCACATAGAGTGCACACAGAGACATGACCACATAGAGTGACACACAGAGACATGACCACATAGAGTGACACAGAGACATGACCACATAGAGTGACACACAGAGACATGACCACATAGAGTGACACACAGACATGACCACATAGAGTGACACACAGAGACATGACCACATAGAGTGACACACAGAGACATGACCACATAGAGTGACACACAGAGACATGACCACATAGAGTGACACACAGAGACATGACCATATAGAGTGACACACAGAGACATGACCACATAGAGTGACACACAGAGACATGACCACATAGAGTGACACACAGAGACATGACCACATAGAGTGACACAGAGACATGACCACATAGAATGACACACAGAGACATGACCACATAGAGTGACACACAGAGACATGACCACATAGAGTGACACACAGAGACATGACCACATAGAGTGACACATAGACATGACCACATAGAGTGACACCAGAGACATGACCACATAGAGTGACACACAGAGACATGACCACATAGAGTGACACACAGAGACATGACCACATAGAGTGACACAGAGACATGACCACATAGAGTGACACACAGAGACATGACCACATAGAGTGACACACAGAGACATGACCACATAGAGTGACACAGAGACATGACCACATAGAGTGACACACAGAGACATGACCACATAGAGTGACACACAGAGACATGACCACATAGTGACACACAGTGACATGACCACATCGAGTGACACACAGAGACATGACCACATAAAGTGACACACAGAGACATGACCACATAGAGTGACACACACAGACATGACCACATAGAGTGACACACACAGACATGACCACATAGAGTGACACACAAAGACATGACCACATAGAGTGACACACAGAGACATGACCACATAGAGTGACACACACAGACATGACCACATAGAGTGACACACACAGACATGACACATAGAGTGACACACAGAGACATGACCACATAGAGTGACACAGAGACATGACCACATAGAGTGACACACACACACATGACCACATAGAGTGACACACAGAGAGGGAGGGGGAAGAAAACGTTTATGTTGACAGAAAGAGACGTTGGTAAGAGAGAGAGAGAGAGAGAGAGAGAGAGAGAGAGAGAGAGAGAGAGACATGACAGACAGACAGACAGACAGAGAGACAGACAGACACAGAGACAGAGAGAGCAGAGAGAAAAGACAGACAGACAGACAGAGAGAGACAGAGAGAGAGAGAGAGTCAGAGAGAGAGACAGAGAGAGAGACACACACAGAGAGACAGAGAGACACAGAGACAGAGAGACACAGAGACACAGAGACAGAGAAGAGAGACAGAGGGACAGAGAGACACAGAGACACAGAGACAAGAGAGAGAGAGACAAAGAGACAGAGAGAGACAGAGAGAGAGAGAGACAGAGAGAGACAGAGAGAGAGAAAGAGAGAGACAGAGACAGAGAGAGAGAGAGAGACAGAGAGAGACACAGAGAGACAGAGACAGAGAGAGAGACAGAGAGAGAGAGACAGAGAGAGACAGAGAGAGACAGAGAGAGACAGAGACGAGAGAGCAGAGAGAGAACGAGAGAGAGAGAGACACAGAGAGAGACAGACAGAGAGAGACAAGGAGAGACAGAGAGAGCCAGAGAGACAGAGAGAGACACAGAGAGAGACACAGAGAGAGAGAGAGACAGAGAGAGGGGAGAGACAGAAGAGAGAGAGAGACAGAGAGAGACAGAGAGAGACAGAGAGAGCCTAGGAGAGAGAGGACACAGAGAGAGACACAGAGAGAGAGAGACACAGAGAGAGAGAGAGAGACAGAGAGAGCCTGAGAGAGAGCCTGAAAGCATTCTTCCATTGCGCTATCATTGTCATACATAATTAACAAACAACCCTAGCAGTGTGTGTGTCGTGTGTGTCTTGTGTCGTGTGTCGTGTGTGTCGTGTGTGTCGACCTTTATGATCATGTTAGTACAAAAGGAGTGAGGGGATGGTGGAGAGAATAAACGTTTCCCCATTAACATGATCATGAATTATTAATTTTTTGAACAACCCTAGCGGCGTTGATGTCAATCTATCCAGTTAAATTAGTACACAAAAGGACGGGAAGAGAAGGGGGTGAGAGGGAAAAAAAGAAAAAATGAAAACTTTCCCATAACCATTATTATGAATGTTATGTCTATACATGTACACAGCCCAAGCAGTGTGTGTGTCAATTTGTCACTCCAACTGTTGGTCAACACGGGTGTGGATTTCGTTTGGAAATCTCCAGGTTTTGGAAGCAAATCTCCATTTTGTAAAAACATTACTCACTCCAGACTACATCATCAGCAAGTCTGGAAGACAGCTTTAGAAAACAGTAGTAAATACATATGTATAAAAAATTCAAAAACACATATCAGTAAAGAAATAATCATATTACACAATTACAAGAAATTTATCTTTCGTCTGATTAAATAGCGATGTAGTGGTCACAAGCTGGAGACTGAATTCGGTAGAGGCAAAACAGACACAGCACAATGTGATAACAATACACAACACACACAGCACAATGTGATAACAAAACACAACACACACAGCACAATGTGATAACAATACCCAACACACACATCACAATATGATAACAATACCCAACACACACAGAACATGTGATAACAATACACAACACATACAGCACAATGTGATAACAATACACAACACACACAGCACAATGTGTTAACAATACACAACACGCACAGCACAATGTGATAACAATACACAACACACACAGCACAGTGTGATAATAATACACAACACACACAGCACAATGTGATAACAATACACAACACACACAGCACAATGTGATAACAATACACAACACACACAGCACCATGTGATAACAATACACACAGCACAATGTGATAACAATACACAACACACACAGCACAATGTGTTAACAATACACAACACACACAGCACAATGTGATAACAATACACAACACACACAGCACAGTGTGATAACAATACCGAACACACACAGCACATGTGATAACAAAACACAACACAAGCACAATGTAAATACACAACACAACAGCACATGATAACAATAACAACCACACACACAATGTGATAACAATACACAACACACACACACAGTGTGTAACAATACACAACAACACAGCACAGTGTGATAACAATACACAACACACAAGCACATGTATAAAATACACAACACACAGCACAATGTGATAACAATACACAACACAAACAGCACAATGTTATTACAATACACAACACAACAGCACAATGTATGACAATACACAACACAACACACAGTGTATAACAATAAACAACACACACAGCACAATTGTAAACAACAAACACACACAGCACATTGTAGCAATACACAACACACACAGCACAATGTGATAACAATACACAACACACACAGCACAGTGGATACAATACACAACACACACAACACAGTGTGATAACAAAACAACACACACAGACAATGTGATAACAACACACAACACACAGCACATGTGAAAATACACAACACACACGCACAATGTGATAACAATACACAACAACACAGCACATGGATAAAATAAACAACACACACGCACCATGTGAAACAAACACACAGCACAATGTGATAACAATACACAACACACACACACATTAATAACAACACAACACAGCACAAGTAAAACAATACACAACACACACAGCACAATGTGATAACAACAACACACAATGTGATAACAATACCAACACACAGCACAATGTGATAACAACACACACACACAGATTAAAATACACAACACACACAGCACAATGTGATAACAATACACAACAGCACAATGTGATAACAATACACAACACACACAGCACAATGTATAACAATACACAACACACACACACATGTAGACAACACAAACAACAGCACAATGTGTAACAATACAACACACACAGCCAATGTGATAACAAACACAACAACACAGCAAGTGATAACAATAAAACAACACAAACAGTGTGATAACAACACACACACACAATTGATACATACACACACACGAATTTAACATAAAATCACACACATGTGATAACAATAAACACATGTAACAACACAACACAAGCACGTTAACATACACACAAGAGTATAACATAACACACACCAAAACAAAGTAACAATACACACACAACGCACAATTGAAATCAACCACCATGTAAAACACAACAAGCAGTGTGAACACAACAACGACATGTGATAAACCAAACACACACAGCACAACGTGATAACAATACACACACACAGCACTGTGAACAACCACACAGCCAATGTGATAACATACACAACACAACAGCACAGTGTGATAAAATACACACAGCAATGGTGACAATCACAGCAATGTGATGACAACACAACACACACACAATGTGAAACAATACACAACACACACGCACAAGTGAAACATAACAACCCACAGCAATTGATAACAACAACAGCACAGTGTGAACAATACAACACCAAATGTGTAACAATACAACACAACAGCACAATGTGATAAACAACACACACACACATGTGATAACAATCACACACAGCACAATGTGATAACAACACAACAAACAACACAGTGTGATAACATACACAACACACACAGCACATGTATAACATAACACACACAAGACATGTGATACAACACACACACACGCACAATTGATACAATACACAACACAACAGCACAATGTATACATACAAACACAACGCACAATGTATACATCACAACAAACAGCACAGTGTGATAACAATACAACACAACAAAAGTTAACATACACAACACCAGCACAATGTATACAATACCAACACACACAGCACATTGTAAAATACACACACACAATGTGATAAATACACAACACACACACATGTAATAACAACACACACAGACATGTGATAAAACAACACACAACACACATACAACAACAATGTATAACAAACACAACACAACACAGTGTGATGACAACACACAACACACACAGCACAATGTGATAACAATACACAACACACACAGCACAATGTGATGACAATACACAACACACACAGCACAATGTGATAACAATACACAACACACACAGCACAGTGTGATAACAATACACAACACACACAGCACAATATGATGACAATACAGAACACACAGCACAGTGTGATAAAAATACACAACACACACAGCACAATGTGATAACAATACACAACACACACAGCACAATGTGATGACAATACACAACACACACAGCAGAATGTGAAAACAATACACAAAACACACAGCCCAGTGTGATAAACACACACACAGCACAATGTGATAACAATACACAACACACGCAACACAATGTGATGACAATACACAACACACACAGCACAATGTGATGACAATACACAACACACACAGCACAGTGTGATAACAATACACAACACACACAGCACAATGTGATAACAATACACAACACACACAGCACAGTGTGATAACAACACACACAGCACAATGTGATAACAATACACAACACACACAGCACAATGTGATAACAATACACAATACACACAGCACAGTGTGAAAACAATACACAACACACACAGCACAATGTGATAACAATACACAACAGCACAATGTGATAGCAATACACAACACACACAGCACAATGTGTTAACAATATAAAACACACACAGAACATTGTGATGACAATACACAATACACACAGCACAATGTGATAACAATACACAACACACACAGCACAATGTGATAACAATACACAACACACACAGCACAATGTGATAACAATACACAACACACACAGCACAATGTGATAACAACACACACAGCACAATGTGTAAACAATACACAACACACACAGCACAATGTGTTAACAATACACAACACACACAGCACAATGTGTTAACAATACACAACACACACAGCACAATGTGATAACAATACACAACACACACAGCACAATGTGATAACAATACACAACACACACAGCACAATGTGATAACAACACACACAGCGCAATGTGTTAACAATACACTACACACACAGCACAATGTGTTAACAATTCACAACACACACAGCACAATGTGTTAACAATACACAACACACACAGCACAATGTGTTAACAATACACAACACACACAGCACAATGTGATAACAATACACAACACACACAGCACAATGTGATGACAATACACAAAACACACAGCACAGTGTGATAACAATACACAACACACACAGCACAATGTGATGACAATACACAACACACACAGCACAATGTGATAACAATACACAACACACACAGCACAATGTGATAACAATACACAACACACAGCACAGTGTGATAACAATACCGAACACACACAGCACAGTGTGATAACAATACACAACACATACAGCACAGTGTGATAACAATACACAACACACACAGCACAATGTGATAACAATACACAACACACAGCACAATGTTACGACAATTCACAACACACACAGCACAATGTTATGACAATACACAACACACACAGCACAGTGTGATGACAATACACAACACACACAGCACAATGTGATAACAATACACAACATACACAGCACAATGTGATAACAATACCCAACACACACAGCACAGTGTGATAACAATACACAACACACACAGTACAGTGTGATAACAATACACAACACACACAGCACAGTGTGATAACAATACACAACACACAGCACAGTGTGATAACAATACCTACACACACAGCACAGTGTGATAACAATACACAACACACACAGCACAATGTGATAACAATACCCAACACACACAGCACAATGTGATAACAATACCCAACACACACAGCACAATGTGATAACAATGCCCATCACACACAGCACAGTGTGATAACAATACACAACACACACAGCACAGTGTGATGACAATACACAACACACACAGCACAGTGTGATAACAATACACAACACACACAGCTCAATGTGATAACAATACACAACACACACAGCACAATGTGATAACAATACCAACACACACAGCACAGTGTGATAACAATACACAACACACACAGCACAGTGTGATAACAATAACACAACACACACAGCACAATGTGATAACAATGCCCAACACACACAGCACAGTGTGATAACAACACACAACACACACAGCACAGTGTGATAACAATACACAACACACACAGCACAATGTGAGAACAATACCCAACACACAC
>JAPXFY010000026.1:244764-299764 GCA_030674185.1 Monoplex corrugatus
AATAAATATTGCTATGTACGTTATGAATGACTATGACAATAAATATCACTATGTACGTTATGAATGACTATGACAATAAATATTGCTATGTACGTTATGAATGACTATGACAATAAATATTGCTGTGTACGTTATGAATGACTATGACAATAAATATTGCTATGTACGTTATGAATGACTATGACAATAAATATTGCTATGTACGTTATGAATGACTATGACAATAAATATCACTATGTACGTTCAGATCGAGGACGACGTGTCAGCAGCCCCAAACTACATCCAACACATCCAGAAGTTTGTGGCGGACAACCAACAGAGGACTGGCCGGCCTGGAGGTCTCCTCACGTGGCTTCATCGGTAAACTCTTCCGTAGCCGTGACTGAGCAAACTGGTGTCTGTCCTCAGGACTTTCTACCTGGAGATGCCCTGTGACTTTTTGATACACCATTTCTATCACCTGATGCTGCAACCTAAGGTCTGTGTGTGTGTGTGTGTGTGTGTGTGTGTGTGTGTGTGTGTGTGTGTGTGTTTGTATGTGTGTGTGTTTGTATGTGTGTGTGTTTGTATGTGTGTGTGTGTGTGTGTGTTTGTATGTGTGTGTGTTTGTATGTGTGTCTGTGTGTATGTGTGTGTGTGTTTGTATGTGTGTGTGTGTGTGTATGTGTGTGTGTGTTGTGTGTGTGTGTCTGTGTGTATGTGTGTGTGTATGTGTGTGTTTGTATGTGTGTGTGTGTGTTTGTATGTGTGTGTGTGTGTGTATGTGTGTGTGTTTGTATGTGTGTGTGTATGTGTGTGTGTTTGTGTGTGTGTGTGTGTGTGTGTGTTTGTATGTGTGTGTGTGTATATGTGTGTGTGTGTGTATGTGTGTGTGTGTGTGTATATGTGTGTGTGTGTGTGTATATGTGTGTGTGTGTGTGTGTGTGTGTCTGTGTGTGTGTATGAGGTTAATTCAGTAAAGAGTGGGAATTTTGGGCGTGGCCAGGGTTTGATAAAGAGGGATATCTAGAGAGAATGAGACAGACAGACAAACAGAGACAGAGAGACAGAGAGAAACGGAAAGAGAGACAAAGAGAGAGAGAGAGAGACAGACAGACAGACAGACAGATACAATTTTGAGATGTCTGAAACAATGTGGATCAGAATGAATCTAAAGTATCACCTTAACTTAGAAACTATTGCCTAACTTTAAAATTATCACCTTCACTCTGAGATCATCACCTTAACTTTGTAGTATCTTCTACCTTAACTTTATCACCGTACCTTTGATATTATCATCTTAATTTATGATTATCATCTCAACTTTTAAATTATCACCTTAATTAAATTATCGTCTCAACTTTTAAATCATCGCTTTGATTTTGAATACTTTTCCCCTTAATTGTAGTATCTGATATCTCGAGTTCACTGTTAGCCAGTATCACTAAAGACTTGCCTGTTTCTCGCCGAGCTTAACCCTTTCCATCGTTCTGATGGTGCCAGAATTCGTGTTTCGTGGGTCCTCTCCCCCACCATTCCCTGTCTCCACTTCAAGACCTCGCCACGGCACATAATTTTGCACAGACTCTCGGGATCTGCCAGGGTATACACACAACTTGTCTGGGTACAAACACAACTTGTCTGGGTACAAACATAACTTGTCTGGGTACAAACACAACTTGTCTGGGTACAAACACAACGTGTCTGGGTACACACACAACTTGTCTGGGTACACACACAACTTGTCTGGGTACACATACAACTTGTCTGGGTACACACACAACTTGTCTGGGTACACACACAACGTATCTGGGTACACACACAACGTGTCTGGGTACACACACAACTTGTCTGGGTACAAACACAACTTGTCTGGGTACACACACAACGTGTCTGGGTACACACACAACTTGTCTGGGTACACACACAACTTGTCTGGGTACAAACACAACTTGTCTGGGTACACACACAACGTATCTGGGTACACACACAACGTCTCTGGATACACACACAACGTGTCTGGGTACAAACACAACGTGTCTGGGTACACACACAACGTGTCTGGGTACACACACAACGTGCCTGGGTACAAATACAACTTGTCTGGGTACAAACACAACTTGTCTGGTTACATACACAACTTGTCTGGGTACAAATAACAACTTGTCTGGGTACATACACAACGTGTGTGGGTACACACACAACTTGTCTGGGTACACACACAACTTGTCTGGGTACATACACAACGTATCTGGGTACAAACACAACGTATCTGGGTACAAACACAACTTGTCTGGGTACATACACAACGTATCTGGGTACATACACAACGTGTCCGGGTACACACACAACTTGTCTGGGTACACACACAACTTGTCTGGGTACAAACACAACTTGTCTGGGTACAAACACAACGTATCTGGGTACACACACAACTTGTCTGGGTACAAACACAACTTGTCTGGGTACACACACAACGTGTCTGGGTACAAACACAACTTGTCTGGGTACAGACACAACTTGTCTGGGTACACACACAACTTGTCTGGGTACAAACACAACGTGTCTGGGTACAAACACAACGTGTCTGGGTACATGCACAACTTGTCTGGGTACACACACAACGTATCTGGGTACAAACACAACTTGTCTGGGTACACACACAACTTGTCTGGGTACAAACACAACTTGTCTGGGTACAAACACAACGTGTCTGGGTACAAACACAACGTGTCTGGGTACAAACACAACTTGTCTGGGTACACACACAACTTGTCTGGGTACAAACACAACTTGTCTGGGTACAAACACAACTTGTCTGGGTACAAACACAACTTGTCTGGGTACAAACACAACTTGTCTGGGTACAAACACAACTTGTCTGGGTACAATGAAGAACTCCCATCTGTATTCTCTAAGTATTTCACCACCAAAATACAAACTCTTCGTGACAGGCTTGACAGGACACCCTGTCAACTATGCCCACCTGACCCTTCCTTCTCTGGCACACCTCTCACTACTTTTACCCCAGTCTCACAAGAAGAAATTTTCAACACAATCAGATCCATGTCGTTCAAAACCTGCGAACTGGATCCTCTTCCAGGTTCTCTCTACTCCGATTGTCTCCCTACTCTCCTCCCATTCATCACTGACATCATCAACACTTCTTTTCAAACTGGAACTGTCCCAGATTCTTTCAAGTCTGCTATTGTTCACCCTCTCCTCAAGAAACACAATTTAGACCCAAATGAACTGAAAAATTACAGGTCTATCTCTAATCTGTCTTTCTTGTCAAAACTCCTTGAAAAGGTCGTCCTCAACCAGCTGAACTCTCACCTGTCTGCCAACAATCTCCTCAATCCTTTCCAGTCAGCCTACCGCCAGTGCCATAGCACTGAAACTGCCCTACTACACATTCTCAACAATCTCCTCCTTGCAACTGATACTGGCAAAGTCTCTCTCCTCACACTCCTTGATCTGTCTGCAGCCTTCGATACCATTGACCATGGTATTCTCCTTTCTAGACTTCATCATACTTTTGGCATCTCTGACATTGCTCTCTCCTTTTTCACTTCGTATTTATCAAACAGAAAACAAACTGTTCTCATCAATGCACTTACTCTCAACCTGCATACCTGACCTGTGGTGTTCCACAAGGATCTGTCCTTGGCCCTGTTCTTTTCACTCTTTATACCTCCCCCCTGTCCACCATCATCAACTCCCACTCTATAAAACACCACTTCTATGCTGATGACACCCAACTTCAAGATAGTGACTCACCTGATAATATACAGCGCCTGTTGACTCGCACCACTGAGTGTTACTCGGACATTAAGAACTGGATGACACACAATAGACTTCAGCTTAATGACGACAAGACAGAAGCTATCCTCATTGGCACCCGTCAGAAACTTTCCCAGCTGCCTCCTCTTTCTCTGCCATTATGTAACACATCAGTCCCAATTTCTGATTCAGCTAAAAACCTTGGTGTCTGCATTGACTCTACCCTCTCCATGAACAACTTTGTTTCTCAAACTGCCAGATCTTGCTACTATCATCTCCATCGTATAAGCCTGATCAGGAAGTATCTCTCTGTCGAAACAACTGCAAAACTCGTTCTCTCCTTCATAATGTCTCGCATTGACTATTGCAATTCACTCCTGTCTGGTCTTCCTGCCTCCACCATTCACATCCTACAGCGCATTCAAAACAATGCTGTACGCCTTGTACTCAAAAAGAAAAAAGCTGACCACATATCTCCTCTCCTGGCACAACTTCACTGGCTCCCTGTATCAAAGCGCATACAGTACAAACTAGACACCATGTGCTACAAAAGCCTCAATAACGCAGCCCCCGATTACCTATCAAGCCTACTTGAGATCTATCTTCCCTCACGTACCCTCCGCTCTGCCTCCGATCCTCTGACTTTTCGCTTTCCACGCACTAAGCTCAATACCTATGGTCCACGAGCCTTCTCTGTTTCTGGTCCACTCTCCTGGAACAAACTTCCTCTCTCAGTCCGTCAGCAACCTACTTTTGCCTCCTTCAAGTCCGCTCTCAAAACTCACCTTTTCTCCTCTGCATAAAATCCTAACCTCACTCAACCCCCCTCTGCAGCCTGTCTCCGCTCGGAGGGGAATCACTTTGTTTTAATATATAATTGTATATGATGTGCTCTCTGTGGTTTTCCATTGGTTTTATTCTTGTTTTTATTGCTTTTATTCTTTTCTCCCCATTTGTGGCCATGCATGTGTGTGTGTGTGTGTGTGTGTGTGTGTGTGTGTGTGTGTGTGTGTGTGTGTGTGTGTGTGTGTGTGTGTGTTTCGTTCGTTCGTTGCTTGATTTAACGTCTTTTCACTATAAGTGATATTAGACGGGGAAAAATGGCATGGAGGATGAAATAAGGGGGGGGGGGTGGAGGGGAGAGGGGAACAGAGTAAGGGACGTAAAAAAAAATTAAAAGGAACCGGCAAGGTCTTAAGAAAAAGGATATGGATGAACAGAGAAATGAAACTAGAATAACGCTAACATCAATAATGTAAAAGAAAAATCGTCATAAAAACAAAACAAAACAAAACAAAAATAATCATAATTATAATAATAATCTTAAAGTAACGCATTAACAGGACTGTGAACCAATGATTCTGAAATTTTAACTAACAAAACTTGATCCGATACAACTTCTTTAAAATGCGTTTCAAGATAGTTACCTTGTGTAAACGTCTTTGGTAAAAAGGAACGAAGCTTTCTGCAGTAAAACAAACAGTGATACAATGTGAATTGTTCGCCACAAATACATAAAACGTTGTTACAATATTTTGTTTTCAAAGCGTTCAGTTGAATGCGAAAATATGTCATAACAATTAATCTCAAATGATATAACGAGGAATACTGCAAATTTTTACAGATATTTTGAACTGAAAGTTTGATTCTTTTTTGAGACACAAATTTTTCATTTAAATGTTCATGAAATCGAATCCATGATGCTAATTCTAGCGAGTTGTAAGCTTCTTTTACCGAGGTGTTAACATGTAATTCTATGGAATTTTCAGAATGGAGGGCACCGGATTTAGCTGCTCTGTCAACTACGTTGTTGCCATGAAGACCAACATGAGAAGGCACCCAGCATAAATTGATTTCCGAACCATTTATCTTTAAACAATGTATTAGATGATTTGCCTCAATAATTAAGTCAGGTCTTGTGTCTGTATCAAAAGACTGTAAGGCATATAATACAGATTTTGAATCAACAAAGAGAACTACTTTGAATGACACAGGCCGAAGGCTTATTAAATAATGCAACGCTTGAACAACAGCGACCAATTCTGCTGTATATATAGATACATTTGCCCCAATGAAAAAAGACTTTTTAATGTTAAATTTTGGAACATAAAAGGCTGCTCCAGCGCTCTGGTTTGCTAAGACTGACCCATCGGTAAAAATGTGGAGGTGGGTACTGTACTTTTCATCGATGTGTTCACAAGCTGTGGATAGCGTAATGTTGACATTATCATCTTTTTTAACTTTTGCATAATCGAGATCAAATGTGGCATTTAGCATTTCCCATGTAGGGATAGGCGTTATCGTTGGTTTCTCAGCAATTTCATCCATTGTTATGTTGGACTGTTTGATCAGGCCAGATATGTAAGTTGCGGCTGTAATTTGTGATGAAATGTTTTTTGCTCGTTTTGGAAAGTCAGTATCAGACCTGATCTTAATTTCTTTGCTCACAAAATTATCCACTTGTGAAGTAGTTCTAATTGCAAACTTTGCTGTAGCTAACTCACGATGGTTGTTTAAAGGTAGAATTCCAGCAACTTTGTACGTTTCCAGAGTAGAAGCATGAGTTGGTACACCTAGTGCAATTTTAAGACTTTTGCAGTCCAAGCTCTGAATCTTTTTTAGTAAATATTTGGGTGCATTGAAGAAAACTTCTTGCGCGTAGGATAATTTAGACCTGACCAGCGCTGTTGACAGATGAATCAGTACATTTGTATCCATTCCCCAGGGTAATTTGCTTATTATCTTTAGAAAATTTAAGGTTTTTCGCGCTTTTGTTAAAATATAATCAAAATGGACATTCCAGCTTAATTTGGACGTGATGTAAACTCCCAGGAATTTTACGACCTGTTTGTAATTTAACACTTCACCAAGCAATTTGAAAATAGGCAAGTTATTTGAGTTACCACCAGGATCAAACAGCATCATGTTAGTTTTTTCTGCTGACAACGACAGCCCATTTTCTATCATATAGTTTCCAAGATTATCAAGATCAATTTGATACAACTTCCTGATGTAATTTCGCGTTCTCTGTGGAGTTGTCTTTTTTAAAGTGATATTCATCCAAGTGCATATATCATCAGCGTACTGTACTAAAACAACACGATTTGAAAGAGCTTTAGGAAGATCCTGTATAAGGATATTAAATAAAATAGGTGCTATCACTGAACCTTGTGGAATCCCCATGTCGAGGCATCGTGAAGAAGAATAACTAGCTCCCACTCTTGCCTGAATTGTTCTATTAGCTAAAAAAGATTTAATGTAATTGAACATATTGCCCGATAAACCAACAGATTTTAGCTTGAACAATAAACGTTTATGCCAAACTTGATCGTAAGCTTTTTTCACATCAAAGAAAGTAGCTAAAACACTTTTTTCTGCGGGCAAACTGTTGTTTGATCTGAGTTGTAAGTTTAACTAGGTGCTCAACTGCGGATCTTCCTTTTCTAAAACCTGCCTGGTTTACCGGAATAACGTTATTTTTATCACAGTAGTGTAAAAGTCTGTTTAAGACCAATCTTTCCATTAGTTTGCTTGTGTGGGACGTTAAAGCAATAGGTCTGTAACTGTTTTTATCGGTTTTCGATTTTCCTGTTTTTAAGATTGGTATAACTATAGACTTTTGCCAGATTTGTGGCACAGTTCCAGTAACCCAGCATTTCTGCATTTGTGTGTGTGTGTGTGTGTGTGTGTGCGTGTGTGTGCGTGCGTGCGTGTGTGCGTGTGTGTCTTTTCGGCGCTTGGATTTGATTTTGTCGAGATTTGCGCTATATAAATATTGTAATTATTATGTATGCATGTGCGTACGTAGTATGTATGTATGTATGTATGTATGTATGTATATACGCTTAGATTTATGTATGTATGTATGTATGCATGTATACGCTCAGCTTAGATTTATGTATGTAAGTATGTAAGCATGTATGTATGCATGTATACGCTCATATGTATGTAGGTATGTATGCATGTATACGCTCAGCGCTTAGATTTGATTTTATCAAGATTTTGCGCTATATAAATAAAATATATTATTATTATTATTACAAACACAACGTGTCTGGGTACAAACACAACGTATCTGGGTACATACACAACTTGTCTGGGTACAACCACAACTTCTCTGGGTACAAACACAACGTATCTGGGTACAAACACAACTTGTCTGGGTACAAACACAACGTATCTGGGTACAAACACAACTTGTCTGGGTACAAACACAACTTGTCTGGGTACAGACACAACTTGTCTTGGTACAGACACAACTTGTCTGGGTACAAACACAATTTGTCTGGGTACAGACACAACTTGTCTGGGTACAGACACAATTTGTCTGGGTACACACACAACGTGTCTGGGTAAAAGCACAACGTATCTGGGTACAAACACAACATTTTTTAACAACTCCTCCATATTTCACCACCAAAATACAAACTCTTCGTGACAGGCTTGACAGGACACCCTGTCAACCATGCCCACCTGACCCTTCCTTCTCTGGCACACCTCTTACTACTTTTACCCCAGTCTCACAAGAAGAAATTCTCAACACAATCAGATCCATGTCGTTCAAAACCTGCGAACTGGATCCTCTTCCAGGTTCTCTCTACTCCGACTGTCTCCCTACTCTCCTCCCATTCATCACTGACATCATCAACACTTCTCTTCAAACTGGAACTGTCCCAGATTCTTTCAAGTCTGCTATTGTTCACCCTCTCCTCAAGAAATACAATTTAGACCCAAATGAACTGAAAAATTACAGGCCTATCTCTAATCTCTCTTTCTTGTCAAAACTCCTTGAAAAAGTTGTCCTCAACCAACTGAACTCTCACCTGTCTGCCAACAATCTCCTCAATCCTTTCCAGTCAGCCTACCGCCAGTGCCATAGCACTGAAACTGCCCTGCTACACATTCTCAACAATCTCCTCCTTGCAACTGATACTGGCAAAGTCTCTCTCCTCACACTTTGGTGTTAACTGAAGTGACTCTAACACTTTGTGTTGATTGCAGTGACTCTAACACTTTGTGTTGACTGAAGTGACCCTAACACTTTGTGTTGACTGAAGTGACCCTAACACTTTGTGTTGACTGAAGTGACCCTAACACTTTGTGTTGACTGAAGTGACCCTAACACTTTGTGTTGACTGAAGTGACCCTAACACTTTGTGTTGACTGAAGTGACCCTAACACTTTGTGTTGACTGAAGTGACCCTAACACTTTGTGTTGACTGAAGTGACCCTAACACTTTGTGTTGACTGAAGTGACCCTAACACTTTGGTGTTGACAAGTAACCATAACACTTTGTGTTGACTGAAGTGACCCTAACACTAACCTTAACACTTTGTGTTGACTGAAGTGACCCTAACACTTTGTGTTGACTGAAGTGACCCTAACACTTTGGTGTTGACAAGTAACCATAACACTTTGTGTGACTGAAGTGACCCTAACACTAACCCTAACACTTTGTGTTGACTGAAGTGACCCTAATACTTTGGTGTTGACACGTAACCATAACACTTTGTGTTGACTGAAGTGACCCTAACACTAACCCTAACACTTTGTGTTGACTGAAGTGACCCTAACACTTTGTGTTGACTGAAGTGACCCTAACACTTTGGTGTTGACAAGTAACCATAACACTTTGTGTTGACTGAAGTGACCCTAACACTTTGGTGTTGACAAGTAACCATAACACTTTGTGTTGACTGAAGTGACCCTAACACTAACCCCAGCACTTTGTGTTGACTGAAGTGACCCTAACACTTTGTGTTGACTGAAGTGACCCTAACATTTTGTGTTGACTGAAGTGACCCTAACACTAACACTAAAGTGTTGATTGAAATTACCCTAACCCTAACCCTAACACTTAAGTGTTGACTGGTGACCCTAACCCTTAACCAACCTTAAGTGTTGACTGGTGACCCTAACCCTAACCCTTAAGTGTTGACTGGTGACCCTAACCCTAACACTTAAGTGTTGACTGGTGACCCTAACCCTAACCCTATAAGTGTTGACTGGTGACCCTAACCCTAACCCTTAAGTGTTGACTGGTGACCCTAACCCTAACATTGAAGTGTTGACTGGTGACCCTAACCCTAACCCTTAAGTGTTGACTGGTGACCCTAACCCTAACCCTAACCTTAAGTGTTGACTGGTGACCCTAACCCTACCCTTTAATGTTATGTGACCCTAACCCTAACATTGAAGTGTTGACTGGTGACCCTAACCCCCTTAAGTGTTGACTGTACCTAACCTAACCTAACACTTAAGTGTTGACTGGTGACCCTAACCCTAACCCAAACACTTAAGTGTTGACTGGTGACCCTAACCTAACCAACATAAGTGTTGACTGTACCCTAACTAACATAAGTGTTGACTGGTGACCCTAACCCTAACCCTAACCCTTAAGTGTTGACTGGTGACCCTAACCCTAACCCAAACACTTAAGTGTTGACTGGTGACCCTAACCCTAACACTTAAAAGTGTTGACTGGTGACCCTAACCCTAACCCTAACCTTAACACTTAAGTGTTGACTGATGACTTTAATCCTAATCCTGCGCCCCTTGTGTCAGGTGATCCGACGTAAGGGCAACCTGTTTTTCCACCAAGGGAAGTACTCCTCCCTGGTCAACGTCACGCGGGCCATTGACCGCAGCAACAAGGCAAGGGAGCTAAGCGGCGTGGTGAAGACCAGGGGAGGCCACCACAACCAGCCGGCCAGCCTCTACACCTCCATGACCGTGTACACAAACCACGTCATTGACAATGCCTACGACCTGCAGACGTCACGATTTTTCTGGGCCAAGGACGTCAGAGCGGGTGATGACGTCATCGTGGTCTTTCAGCGGCCCCAGAAAGTGACCCGGATCATTGTGGAGACTGGTCTGAAAGATCCAGTGGGTGGTCTCCTTGTGTATCTCAGTCTGTCTGTGTCTCTGAGAGAGAGAGAGAGAGAGAGAGAGTGTGTGTGTGTGTGTGTGTGGTGTGGTGTGTGTGTGTGTGTGTGTGTGTGTGTGGTGCTAGAGAGAGATAGTGGTGTGTGTGTGTGCTAGGAGGTTGTGTGTGTGTGTGTGCTAGAGAGAGATAGTGTGTGTGTGTGTGTGTGTGTGTGTGTGTGTGTGTGTGTGTGTGTGTGTGTGTGTGTGTGTGCTAGAGAGAGATAGTGTGTGTGTGTGTGTGTGTGCTAGAGAGAGATAGTGTGTGTGTGTGTGTGTGTGTGTGTGTGTGTGTGTGTGGTGGTGTGTGTGTGTGTGTGTTGTGTGTGTGTGTGTGTGCTAGGGAGAGATAGTGTGTGTGGTGTGGTGTGTGTGTGTGTGTGTGTGCTAGAGAGAGATTGTATGTGTGTGAGTGTGAGTGTGTGTGTGTGTGTGTGTGTGTGGGTAGAGAGAGATTGTGTGTGTGAGTGTGAGTTGTGTGTGTGTGTGTGTGTGTGTGGTGCTAGAGAGAGATTGTGTGTGTGTGATGTGTGTGTGTGTGTGTGTGTGTGTGTGTGTGTGTGTCGCTAGAGAGAGATAGTGTGTTGTGTGTGTGTGTGTGTGTGTGTGTGTGCGTGTGTGTGTGTGTGTGTGTGAGTGTGTGTGTGTGTGTGTGTGCTAGAGAGAGATAGTGCGTGTGTATGTGTGTGTGTGTGTGCTGTGTGTGTGTGTGTGTGTGTGTGTGTGTGCTAGAGAGATGTAGTGTGTGTGTGTGATGTGTGTGGGTGTGTGTGTGTGTGTGCTGAATGTGTGTGTGATGTGTGTGTGTGTGTGTGTGTGTGTGTGTGTGTGTGCTCGCGCGTTGGTGAGTGTGTCCATGAATGTGTCTGTGAGTATGTGTGTGTTTTTGTTGTCTCGTTAAAGTTCTTCCATCGTTGTACCAAAGAGCCACTGCTCAGAGTTTTTGTTTTGTTTTGTTTGTTTGGTGAAAAGTGGGCAAAACTCTAGAACCATCTGTCTGTCCCTGCCTGTTGTCTGCCTGCCTTCCGGCCTGTCTGTCTGCCTGAAAATGTGTGCTTGTACATGTACAGGTGTGTGTCTTTGATTGTCTGCATTTGTTGTTCTGTTTGTCTGTGTCTGCCTGCCTGCTTGCCTACCTATCTGTCTGCCAGTATGCCTGCCTGCCTGCCTGCCTCTTTGTTTATTTGTCTGTCATCCTACTTTCTGCCTGCCTGCTTGCCTGTGTATGTCTGTCCATCTATATGACAGTCTGCCTGCCTGTCTGCCTGCCTGCCTGCCTATCAGCTCAGCCTTCCTCCAACCTGCCTGTTTGTCAGCTCTGCCTGTCTGCCTGTTTTAAACTCTATCTGCCTGTCTGCTTGTCAGCTCTGCCTGCCTGCCTGCCTGTTTGTCAGCTCTGCCTGCCTGCCTGTTTGTGAGCTATGCCAGTCTGCCTGTTTTAAATTCTATCGGCCTGTCTGCTTGTCAGCTCTGCCTGTCTACCTGCCTGTCTGTCAGCTCTGCCTGTCTGTCAACTCTGCCTGCCTGTTTTGTCAGCTAGCTCTATCTATCTGTCTGTCTGTCAGCTCTGCCTGTCTGTCAACTCTGCCTGCCTGTTTTGTCAGCTAGCTCTATCTACCTGCCTGTCTGTCAGCTCTGCCTGTCTGTCAACTCTCCCTGCCTGTTTTGTAAGCTAGCTCTATCTGCCTGCCAGTCTGTCAGCTCTGCCTGTCTACCTGCTGTTTGTCAGCTCTGCCTGTCTACCTGCCTGTCTGTCAGCTCTGCCTGTCTACCTGCTGTCTGTCAGCTCTGTCTATCTACCCGCCTGCCTGGCTCTCCATGAGCATGCCTGTCTGTCAGTCAGTGTCCATATGTCTGACTACCTGTCTGTCAGTCAGTGTCCATTTGTCCGTCTGTCTGTCAGTCTGTGTCCATTTGTCTGCCTGTCTGTCTGTCTATGTCCATCTGTCTGCCTGTATGTCTGTCTGTGTCCATCTGTCTGCCTGTCTGTCTATCTGTGTCCATATGTCTGCCTGTCTGTCTGTCTGTCAGTGTCCATCTGTCTATCTGTCTGTGTCCATATGTCTGCCTGTCTGTCTGTCAGTGTCCATCTGTCTGCCTACCTGTCTGTCAGTCAGTGTCCATCTGTCTGCCTGTCTGTCAGTGTCCATCTGTCTGCCTGTCTGTCACAGTCAGTGTCCATATGTCTGCCTACCTAGTCTGTTCATCTGTGTGTCCATCTGTGTCCGTCTGCTACCTCTGTCAGTCTGTGTCCATCTGTCTGCCTACCTCTGAGTCATGTCCACTGTCTGATGTCATTCTGTCATGTCTATCTCCTACCTGTCTGTCGTCAGTGTATCGCCTATCTGTAGTCGTGCCATCTTGTCTGCGTCAGTCAGTGTCCATCTGTCTGCCTACCTGTCTGTCTGTCAGTGTCCATCTGCCTACCTGTCTGTCAGTCTGTGTCCATCTGTCTGCCTACCTGCCCGTCTGTCAGTGTCCATCTGCCTACCTGTCTGTCAGTGTCCATCTGTCTGCCTACCTGCCTGTCTGTCATTGTCCATCTGCCTACCTGTCTGTCAGTGTCCATCTGTCTGCCTACCTGCCCGTCTGTCAGTGTCCATCTGTCTGCCTACCTGCCCGTCTGTCAGTGTCCATCTGCCTACCTGTCTGTCAGTTCCATCTGTCTGCCTACCTGCCCGTCTGTCAGTGTCCATCTGCCTACCTGTCTGTCAGTGTCCATCTGTCTGCCTACCTGCCTGTCTGTCAGTGTCCATCTGCCTGCCTACCTGTCTGTCAGTCTGTCAGTCAGTGTCCATCTGTCTGCCTACCTGTCTGTCAGTTTGTGTCCATCTGTCTGCCTACCTGCCCGTCAGTCTGTGTCCATCTGTCTGCCTACCTGTCTGTCTGTCAGTGTCCATCTGTCTGCCTACCTGCCCATCAGTCTGTGTCCATCTGCCTGCCTACCTGTCTGTCAGTGTCCATCTGTCTGCCTACCTGTCTGTCAGTGTCCATCTGCCTGCCTACCTGTCTGTCAGTGTCCATCTGCCTGCCTACCTGTCTGTCAGTGTCCATCTGTCTGCCTACCTGTCTGTCAGTGTCCATCTGCCTGCCCACCTGTCTGTCAGTGTCCATCTGCCTGCCTACCTGTCTGTCAGTCTGTCAGTCTATGTCCATCTGTCTGCCTACCTGTCTGTCAGTTTGTGTCCATCTATCTGCCTACCTGTCAGTCTGTGTCCATCTGTCTGCCTACCTGTCTGTCTGTCTGTCAGTCTGTGTCCATCTGTCTGCGTACCTGTCTGTCTGTCAGTCTGTGTCCATCTGTCTGCCTACCTGTCAGTCTGTGTCCATCTGTCTGCCTGTCTGTCTGTCTGTCAGTGTCCATCTGTCTGCCTACCTGTCTGTCAGTCTGTGTCCATCTGTCTGCCTACCTGTCTGTCAGTCTGTGTCCATCTGCCTGCCTACCTGTCTGTCAGTCTGTCAGTCAGTGTCCATCTGTCTGCCTACCTGTCTGTCAGTCTGTGTCCATCTGCCTGCCTACCTGTCTGTCAGTCTGTCAGTCAGTGTCCATCTGTCTGCCTACCTGTCTGTCAGTCTGTGTCCATCTATCTGCCTACCTGTCTGTCAGTCTGTGTCCATCTATCTGCCTACCTGTCAGTCTGGCAGTCTGTGTCCATCTGTCTGCCTACCTGTCTGTCTGTGTCCATCTGTCTGCCTACCTGTCTGTCAGTCTGTCAGTTTGTGTCCATCTGTCTGCCTGTCTGTCTCTCAGTCTGTGTCCATCTGTCTGTCTGTCAATTTGTGTCCATCTGTCTGCCTGTCTGTCTGTCAGTCTGTGTCCATCTGTCTGCCTGTCTGTCTGTCAGTCTGTGTCCATCTGTCTGCCTGTCTGTCTGTCAGTCTGTGTCCATCTGTCTGCCTACCTGTCTGTCAGTCTGTGTCCATCTGTCTGCCTGTCTGTGTGTCTGTGTCCATCTTCTGCCTGCCTGTTTGTCAGTCTGTGTCCATCTGTCTGCCTACCTGTCTGTCTGTCTGTGTCCATCTGTCTACCTGTCTGTTTGTCTGTGTCCATCTATCTGCCTGCCTGTCTGTCAGTCTGTGTCCATCTGTCTGCCTGCCATCTGTCTGTCTGTGTCCATCTGTCTACCTGTCTGTTTGTCTGTCTGTCAGATGTCTGTGTCCATGTCTGCCTGCCTCTCTGTGTCCATCTGTCTGCCTGTCTGTCTGTCTGTCAGTCTGTTTGTGTCCATCTGTCTGCCTGTCTGTCAGTGTCCATCTGTCTGCCTGCCCGTCTGTCAGTCAGTGTCCATCTGTCTGCCTACCTGTCTGTCTGTGTCCATCTGTCTGCCTGTCTGTTCGTCTGTCTGTCAGTCTGTCTGTTTCCATGTCAGCCTGCCTGTCTATGTCCATCTGTCTGCCTGCCTGTCTGTCTGTCAGTCTGTCTGTGTCGATGTCTGCCTGCCTGTCTGTGTCTCTCTCTGCCTGCCCGTCTGTCATCAGTGTCCATCTGTCTGCCTGCATGTCTGTCTGTCAGTGTCCATCTGTCTGCCTACCTGTCTGTCAGTTTGTGTCCATCTGTCTGCCTACCTGTCTGTCAGTCTGTCAGTCTGTGTCCATCTGTCTGCCTACCTGTCTGGCAGTCTGTGTCCATCTGTATGCCTACCTGTCTGTCAGTCTGTGTCCATCTGTCTGCCTACCTGTCTGTCAGTCTGTCAGTCAGTGTCCATCTATCTGCCTACCTGTCTGTCTGTGTCCATCTGTCTGCCTGTCTGTTTGTCTGTCAGTCTGTCTGTGTCCATCTGTCTGCCTGCCTGTTTGTGTCCATCTGTCTGCCTGCCCGTCTGTCAGTCAGTGTCCATCTGTCTGCCTACCTGTTTGTCTGTCTGTCAGTCTGTCTGTGTCCAATCTGTCTGCCTATCTGTCTGTCAGTCTGTCTGTGTCCATCTGTCTGCCTGTTTGTTTGTCTGTCTGTCAGTCTGTCTGTGTCCATATGTCTGCCTGCCTGTTTGTCTGTCTGTCAGTCTGTCTGTGTCCATATGTCTGCCTGCCTGTCTGTCTGTCAGTCTGTCTGTGTGACGTGTGTTGACAGTAAACAGCGTGCGGATAGCAGCACGGCATGATATTCGTTTAAGTGATACCTGATTGCTGTTCACTGTGATATGTATATATACTGTAGTTAGTTGAGAATTAGACAGCGACGAGTAAAGACGTAGAAGCATTGCCCTGTCTTCCGAGTTGGCTGTAGAAAGAACGAAACATGGTGTCAGAATCGTGATTACGAACTCCAACAAAAATCCAGAATATTGAAGACTAAAAAGTTCAACCATGGAAGATGAACAAGAAGAGAGAAAAGCCAGTCGACGACATGCCAAGATTCCCTTGCCTCCTAAACTTGATGTGAATGGAGGAAACCTGCAGAGCAGCTGGAGGAAATTCAAGAGGCTTTGGGACAGCTATGAAATTGTGACAACACAGACAGAAGAAGACTCAACATACAGAACAGCAGTTTTTCTTTCTTGCATCGGGCTGGATGCTATGGACGTCTATGAAGGATTGGCATTTGCTAATGAAGCTGAAAGAAATGACATTGACACTGTTCTCCAGAAATTCGAAGAATACTGTGTGGGTTCAAACAATGAAACTTACGAAGCATTCAGATTCAACTGCAGACATCAAGCAGCAGGAGAATCTATCGAACAGTTTGTAGCAGAACTGCGGAGACTGATCAAGACCTGTAACTATGGTACACTGGAAGACAGACTGTTGAGAGATCAAATCGTACTGGGTGTACATGACGAGACTCTGCGATCAAAATTACTGGAAGTGCGACAGCTGACATTGACTGCATGTATTGATATGTGCAGAGCGCATGAATCTAGTCAACATCAAACCGTCCAAATGATGAGAAAAACGCAGGACACGCAGGAAGTCCAAGCTTTCAAAGAAAAAGAAGACAGCAAAGCAGTATAGCAAAAAACCAGAGTACAGAGAGAAATGCGGATATTGTGGTGGAAAGCACCCAAGAGCAAAAGAGAAATGTCCAGCATTTGGAAGGAAATGCAAAGCTTGTGGAGGAAATAATCACTTTGCTTCTTGCTGCAGAACACCCAAGAAAAATCAAAAGAAAACAAGAGTTCGTCACTTCGAAGAAGAAGAGACTGACACTGAAAGCGATAATGAAATCCTCGGGATCGAAGACAAAACCAGAAAAAAGGAGAGAAACATACGAGCATAGATGCTGATAAATGAGATGCCGGTAACATTTCTTCTTGACACAGGTGCAACAACCAACGTGATGTCTGAGAGCCTGTACAGAGAAGTCACAGGAGATGAAAGAAAGTCTGACCTGCAAGAGACGAAGAAGAAGCTGGTGATGTTCAACGGAACAGAAATGAAGCCTGTGGGGGAGATAGTGCTGCGAGTGAAAAACCCCAAGAACACAAGGAAATACAAAGTCAACTTCGCGATCACCAAAACGGACTGTAAGCCAGTACTGGGACTGAAAGCTGTACAGCACATGCAATTGTTGACGATCAATGAAGAGAACATTGCAACGATAGCGGCGAATCAGAAAGAGGAGGAAAATGCAAAAGATATGCTCACAAAGTATAACGATGTCTTAGAAGGAGCAGGAAAACTAGAAGGGAAATTACACCTAGAAACAGACCCCAGTATTGCTCCAGAACATCCGGTCATACAACATTCGCACAGAGGATGGACGTCAGTACAGAAGGAATCGTCGTCAGCTACGAGACACAACAGAAACAGAGCTTCAGCAGACAATCAACCCTCAACGACTTGTCCAGAGAAGGATGATTTCTGGAAGACATCAGGAAAGCGACACATCGGGCAAGCAACAGCAAATTATCATTCCATCAAAACAGATGCTGGAAGATAACAAGGAAACTGGAACTGGAACAGATGTCAGGATGCCAGAATCGTCTGTCCGTGAGAACTCATCTGATCAGTCACCAGTCATTAAAATGTCTGAGACAACCAGCATCAAGGAGCCAGATGAAGTTATCAAACAAACAAGGACAGGACAACCCGAACCAGTTAGTTCTCCTTACAGAACAAGATCTGGAAGACAAAGCAAAAGGCCAGACTTCCTGAAATATGAATGAAACTGAAGACTCTACCACAATCAGATAAACTGAAAGCATTGCAAAATATGGACATGATGATGATGGATAGTATAATGATCAGAGATAAAATGAGGTGAATGAATGATTGGGCCCTGTGCGTGAGAATGAGTGTTTGTTAAGTTAATGTTGTGATAAAGGTAGGAAACACATTTATTTCGTATGGACTGAAAGATAGGAAAAATGATTGATTGATTTTGTTTCCTTAAAGAAAGGGAGATGTGACGTGTGTTGACAGTAAACAGCGTGCGGATAGCAGCACGGCATGATATTCGTTTAAGTGATACCTGATTGCTGTTCACTGTGATATGTATATATACTGTAGTTAGTTGAGAATCAGACAGCGACGAGTAAAGACGTAGAAGCATTGCCCTGTCTTCCGAGTTGGCTGTAGAAAGAACGAAACAGTCTGTGTCCATGTCTGCCTGCCTGTCTTTGTCCATATGTTTGCCTGCCTGTCTGTTTGTCAGTCAGTCAGTGTCCATATGTCTGCCTGCCCATCTGTCAATCAGTGTCCATCTGTCTGCCTGCCTGTCTGTCTGTCAGTGTCCATCTCTCTGCCTATCTGTTTGTGTCCATCTGTCTGCCTGCCTGTCTGTCTGTGTCCATCTGTCTGCCTACCTGTCTGTCAGTCTGTGTCCATCTGTCTGCCTACCTGTCTGTCTGTCAGTGTCCATCTGTCTGCCTACCTGTCTGTCAGTGTCCATCTGTCTGCCTACCTGTCTGTCAGTCAGTGTCCATCTGTCTGCCTACCTGTCTTCTGTCAGTTGTCAGTTTGTGTCCATCTGTCTGCCTGCTGTCTGTCAGTCAGTGTCCATCTGTCTGCCTGCCTGTCTGTCTGTCAGTGTCCATCTGTCTGCCTACCTGTCTGTCATCAGTGTCCATCTGTTTGCCTACCTGTCTGTCTGTGTCCATCTGTCTGCCTACCTGTCTGTCAGTTCTGTGTCCATCTGTCTGCCTACTCTGTCTGTCAGTGTCCATCTGTCTGCCTACCTGTTCTGTCAGTGTCCATCTGTCTGCCTCCTGTCTGTCATGTCGGTCAATCTGTCTGCCTACCTGTCTGTAGCAGTTTCCATCTGTCTGCCTACCTGTCTGTCTGTGTCCATCTGTCTGCCTACCTGTCCGTCGTCAGTGTCCATCTGTCTTGCCTTACCTGTCTGTCGTGTCCATCTGTCTGCCTACCTGTCTGTCAGTTGTGTCCATCTGTCTGCCTACCTGTCTGTCTGTCAGTGTCCATCTGTATGCCTAGCCTGTCTGTCAGTCTGTGTCCATCTGTCTGCCTGTCCTGTCTGTCTGTGCCATCTGTCTGCCTACCTGTCTGTCAGTTGTCCATCTGTCTGCCTACCTGTCTGTCGTGTCCATCTGTCTGCCTACCTGTCTGTCGTCAGTGTCCATCTGTCTTCCTGCCTGTCTGTCTGTCAGTGTCCATCTGTCTGCCTACCTGTCTGTCAGTCTGTGTCCATCTGTCTGCCTACCTGTCTGTCTGTCAGTGTCCATCTGTATGCCTGCCTGTCTGTCGTCAGTGTCCATCTGTCTGCCTGTCTGTCTGTCAGTCAGTGTCCATCTGTCTGCCTACCTGTCTGTCTGTCAGTCTGTCATTTGTGTCCATCTGTCTGCCTATCTGTCTGTCAGTCAGTGTCCATCTGTCTGCCTCCTGTCTGTCTGTCAGTGTCCATCTGTCTGCCTACCTGCTCTGTCTGTCAGTGTCCATCTGTCTGCTCCTGTCTGTCTGTCAGTGTCCATCTGTCTGCCTACTGTCTGTCTGTCTGTGTCCATCTGTCTGCCTGACCTGTTGCTGTCTGTCAGTGTCCATCTGTTCTGCCTTCTGTCTGTCGTCAGTGTCCATCTGTCTGCCACTGCTGTCTGTCAGGTGTTTGTCTGTCAGTCTGTGTCCATCTGTCTGCCTGTCTGTCTGTCTCGTGTCCATCTGTCTGCCTGTCTGTCTGTCTGTCTGTGTCCATCTGTCTCCTGCCTGTCTGTCGTCGTGTCCATCTGTCTGCCTGTCTGTCAGTGTCCATCTGTCTGCCTGTCTGTCTGTGTCCATCTGTCTGCCTCCTGTCTGTCTGTCTGTGTCCATCTGTCTGCCTGTCTGTCTGTTGTCCATCTGTCTGCCTGCCTGTCCATCTGTCCTGCCTGTCGTCTGTGTCCATCTGTCTGCCTGCCTGTCTGTGTCCATCTGTCTGCCTGTCTGTCATGTCTGTGTCCATCTGTCTGCCTACCTGTCTGTCAGTCTGTCCATCTGTCTGCCTGTCTGTCGTGTCCATCTGTCTGCCTGTCTGTCTGTGTCCATCTGTCTGCCTACCTGTCAGTCAGTGTCCATCTGTCTGCCTGCCTGTCTGTCGTCAGTGTCCATCTGTCTGCCTACTGTCTGTGTCTGTGTCCATCTGTCTGCCTCCTGTCTGTCAGTGTCCATCTGTCTGCCTCCTGTCTTCAGTCGTGTCCATCTGTCTGCCTGTCTGTCCTGTCCTGTCTGTGCCTGTCTCCATCTGTCTGCCTACTGTCTGTCAGTGTGTCCATCTGTCTGCCTGCCTGTCTGTCATCTGTCCATCTGTCTGCCTCCTGCTGTCAGTCTGTCCATCTGTCTGCCTACCTGTCTGTCAGCGTGTTCCATCTGTCTGCCTACCTGTCGTCAGTCTGTGTCCATCTGTCTGCCTACCTGTCTGTCAGTCAGTGTCCATCTGTCTGCCTACCTGTCTGTCAGTGTGTCCATCTGTCTGCCTACCTGTCTGTCAGTCAGTGTCCATCTGTCTGCCTACCTGTCTGTCAGTCGTGTCCATCTGTCTGCCTACTGTCTGTCTGTCAGTGTCCATCTGTCTGCCTACCTGTCTGTCAGTCAGTGTCCATCTGTCTGCCTACCTGTCTCTGTCATCTGTCTGTGTTCCATCTGTCTGCCTACCTGTCTCGTCGTGTCCATCTGTCTGCCTACCTGCTGTCAGCAGTGTCCATCTGTCTGCCTATCCTGTCCTGTCTGATGTCCATCTGTCTGCCTACTGTCTGTCAGTCAGTGTCCATCTGTCTGCCTACCTGTCTGTCAGTGTCCATCTGTCTGCCTACCTGTTGTCATCAGTGTCCATCTGTCGCATGTCTTCAGTATCTGTCTGCCTACCTGTCATCATGTCAGCTGCTACTGTGCAGTGTGTCCATGTGTCTGCCTACCTGTCTATCAATCTATACATTGTGTATACACATGTGTGATACCTGGTTCCAGAGAACACAGGTAAAGATACAGTGACCATCTTGTTCTGTCTTTGTGCCAACAGAAAGGTCAAGAACGGACATGATCCGGAACGGCACAGTGGAATTCGGGGAAACGGTCTACATGGGGGTTCAGGGGTCACGTGCCCTGTGTACCGACACTCACGAGCTGGGAACGTTGTCAAAGGTCGGTTTGAACAGTCTGTGGACAGCACCAGGAACGTGAAGTGTTTCACCATTGTTGTCACACACAGCCAGAAAGAATGGCTGGTCATCAGAGAGATTGTCGTTCTGGTCAAAAAATGATCCACATTCTAATGTGTGTTGTGTGTGTTGTGTGTGTTGTGTGTGTGCGTGTGTGCGTGTATGTGTGCGTATGTGTGTGCGTGCTTGTGTGCATGTGTGCGTACATGTGTGTGTGTGTTTTGAACATTACTATAAATCATGTCCATAAATCATTCTTCTATATCGCTATTGTCTAAATCCATGTTGGACTCGGAACGCGTTACACATAATCCGACATTTGAGTGGATCAGGGAGAAGTGAGACTGTTGTGTGAGCTGACCACACTCCACTCCACTGCTGTCCACTTTGTGTCTGGCCTGCACGCTGGGTCTGGTCAGGTCTCCATGAAACAGCCAACAGTGATAGTGACTTACAGGACCCATCTTCAACGTGCAGGATATTTCATGGTGTACAGGCCTACACACACCAACAGTGATAGTGACTTACAGGACCCCCATCTTCAACGTGCAGGATATGTCATGGTACACAGGCCTACACACACCAACAGTGATAGTGACTTACAGACCCATCTTCAACGTCCAGGATATTTCATGGTATACAGGCCTACACACACCAACAGTGATAGTGACTTACAGGACCCCATCTTCAACGTGCAGGATATTTCATGGTACACAGGCCTACACACACCAACAGTGATAGTGACTTACAGGACCCATCTTCAACGTGCAGGATATTTCATGGTACACAGGCCTACACACACCAACAGTGATAATGACTTACAGTACTCATCTTCAACGTGCAGGATATGTCATGGTACACAGGCCTACACACACCAACAGTGATAGTGACTTACAGGACCCATCTTCAACGTGCAGGATATGTCATGGTACACAGGCCTACACACACCAAGGTCCACTGGCAGGACTACACGCATGGTGACCTGTGACAGCCCAGAAAATCTCCACCTTCTACCACCTTTACCCACCTTTACCCATCTTTACCCACCCTTTACCCACCTTTACCTACCCACCCTTTACCATCTTTACCCACCCTTTACCCACCTTTACCTAACCACCCTTTACCTACCCTTTACCCACCCTTTACCCACCTTTACCTACCCTTTACCTACCCACCTTTACCCACCCTTTACCCACCCTTTACCTACCCTTTACCCATCTTTACCCACCCTTTACCCACCCTTTACCTTCCCTTTACCTACCCTTTACCTACCCTTTACCCACCCTTTACCTACCCTTTACCTACCCTTTACCTACCCTTTACCTACCCTTTACCCACCCTTTACCTACCCTTTACCCATCTTTACCTACCCTTTACCCACCTTTACCTACCCTTTACCCATCTTTACCTACCCTTTACCCACCCTTTACCTACCCTTTACCCAGCTTTACCCACCCTTTACCTACCCACCTTTACCCCCCTTTACCTACCCTTTACCCATCTTTACCCACCCTTTACCTACCCACCTTTACCCATCTTTACCTACCCTTTACCTACCCACCTTTACCTACCCTTTACCTACCCTTTACCCACCTTTACCTACCCTTTACCTACCCACCTTTACCCACCCTTTACCTACCCTTTACCAACCCTTTACCACCCTTTACCCACCCTTTACCTACCCTTTACCCACTCTTTACCACCCTTTACCTATCCTTTACCTACCCTTTACCACCCTTTACCACCCTTTACCTACCCTTTACCTTTCTTCTGTGGAAGTGCAATGAAAATTGATTTTGACATATCTTTGGAGATTTTTCCAGTGTCGTAAATTCCATTTAGGAGGATTGTTATTTTTTCAATACCAAATACCTGCAGGGCTTCAATCATCTCTGTAGTAATGTTGTCTGGTCCTGGGGCTCTACCCACCCTTTACCCAACAGGCAGAGGCAGACAGACAGGATCGAACCCATGACATTCCTAATGGAAGTCCGACCTTTGTTCACCCAAATACCGCATCAGTCACTTGTCACAGAGACAATCGTTTACTTTTGTGCGATTTTGTCATCATCTGCGTCTTCATTTTCATCGTCGTCATCATCATAAAATTCTTCATCCTCATTGGAATCATCTACATCAACGTCATAATAATCTTTGTCGTCGTTATCATCATAATCGTCGTTTGAAGGTGTGGGATTCCAGTCTTTTTTTTTGGGCGTGATTCGTGGTTGTGGTTTTTAATAAGTTTGTTGATAATCTGTTTGATTTGTGAGGTACAAACAATTGTAGGGCTGTCACAAAACAATTTCTGTACTCTGCTGATATATATCTGGCTGAACAAATAATGAGCTGGGTGTAAAAAGTCATCCTGACACTTGTGTCCGACCATAGTCAAACCAGGCATCTTCCGTTAATTTAATCTGTGTAATGGAACTGGTTGGAGAAAGAGTAACAACATGAGATACGTGAATAAAATGAATGACAAAGTCTGGTAAATGTGTGTTTGTATTAACCACAGTCTGTCCATCACTACAGGTGTTATGTGATACACACACATACACACACACACACACACACACACACACACACACACACACACACACATAGACACACACATAGACACATAGACACACACACATACATACACACACATAGACACATGTACATACACACACATACATACATACACACATACACACACACATAGACACACACACACACACACACAAACACACACACACACATAGACACACACATAGACACACACACACACACACACATAGACACACACATAGACACACATACATTCACACACATACATACACACACATACATACACACACATAGACACATGTACATACACACTGACTGACTGATGGTAGTCCTTCGTTTCCGAAGATGACGATGAAATCCTGCAGCTCATCTGTGGACGCGCATGTGGCTGTGCAATCCGATCTTGGATGTACAATGTCTGTTGCAGTGGGGACACTGGAATGTCGTGGTTGGGGTGGTTGGATTGTGTCTCCTCTCTCTTCTGATAGTCAGCTTCTCCCTGTAGTTGATATCGCTGTTTCTGCTGGCAAGATGGACGGCCCTGCGCCAGGCGTTCCTTTCGGTGGCAGTTCTTTCGTGTTCTTTGGGGGTAACCTGTGCAAACTGGAGGTTTGCCTTTATCGTGTCCTTGAAACTCTTTTTTGGCCTCCCGAGATTTCTTTTGCCACTTGTGAGTTCGCTGTACAGCAGTTGTTTGGGCATTCGGTGGTCTTCCATGCGGATGACATGGCCGACCCATCTCAGTTGGGCTTTGACAAGCAGGCTTTCTATGCTTTGTGAGCTTGATCGGTTGAGGACCTCAATGTTGGTGATGCGGTCTTGCCACCGGATGCCAAGTATGCTGCGGAGAGCCCTTTGGTGGAACTGCTCTAATTTGTTGATGTGCTTCCTGTAGAGTGTCCAAATCTCCGAACCGTAGAGGAGGGAGGAGAGCACAACGGCATTGTACACTTTGATTTTTGTTGACAGCCGGACATTGTGCTGGTTTAGTACCTTGTTTTTCAGTCTACCGAGAGCCTGGCTGGCTTTGCTGATTCGTGAATCAATTTCCTGATCGATGGAGCCGTCCGCAGAGATGATACTTCCAAGGTATTTAAAGTTCTTGGTGTTCTTCAGACTGTTGCCATCGATGGTGATGTTTGGAGACAGTGGGTTAGTTTGTGGGGCAGGCTGGTGAAGAACTTCAGTTTTCCCGATGCTTATTGTAAGTCCAAAGAGCTTTGAGGCTTCTGCGAAGTGATTGAGCATTGTTTGCAGGTCCGCTTCAGAGTGAGCATTCAAGGAGCAGTCATCGGCGAAGAGCGCCTCCTGAAGGAGTTCTGTGCTGGTTTTTGTCTTGGCTTGCAGGCGACGTAGATCAAAAAGGGACATACACCACAACATACATACATACATACATACATACACACACACACACACACACACAAACACACACACACACACACACACACACACACACACACACACACACACACACACACACACAATCTCCGTCTCTACTGGTTCTCAGCGTCTTGTAAATGTTCTCTGTCCTGTAAGTGTTCACTGTCCTGTAAGTGTTCACTGTCCTGTAAGTGTTCACTGTCCTGTAAATGTTCACTGTCCTGTAAGTGTTCACTGTCCCTGTAAATGTTCACTGTCCTGTAAGTGTTCACTGCTTGTAAATGTTCACTGCCTGTAAGTGTTCACTGCCTGTAAATGTTCACTGCTGTAGTGTTCCTGCTTGTAATGTTCACTGTCCTGTAAGTGTTCACTGTCCTGTAAGTGTTCATGTCCTGTAAGTGTTCACTGCCCTGTAAGTGTTCACTTCTGTAAAGTTCATGTCCTGTAAGTGTTCACTGCCCTGTAAGTGTTCACTGCCCTGTAAGTGTTCATTGTCCTGTAAGTGTTCATTGTCCTGTAAGTGTTCATTGTCCTGTAAGTGTTCACTGCCCTATAAGTGTTCATTACCCTGTAACTGTTCATTACCCTGTAGTTTCATTACTCTGTAACTGTTCATTACCTGTAACTGTTCATTACCCTGTATAGTTTTCATTACTCTGTAACTGTTCATTACCTGTAAGTGTTCATTACCCTATAAGTTTTCATTACTCTGTAACTGTTCATTACCTGTAACTGTTCATTACCCTGTAAATGTTCATTACCCTGTAACTGTTCACTGCCCTGTAAATGTTCACTGCCCTGTAAGTGTTCACTGCCCTGTAAGTGTTCACTGCCCTGTAAGTGTTCATTACTCTGTAACTGTTCACTGCCCTGTGAGTGTTCACTGCCCTGTAAATGTTCACTGCCCTGTAACAATTCACTGCCCTGTAACTGTTCACTGCCCTGTAAGTGTTCATTATTCTGTAACTGTTCACTGCCCTGCGAGTGTTCACTGCCCTGTAAGTGTTCACTGCCCAGTAACATTTCACTACCCTGTAAGTGTTCACTGCCCGTAAGTGTTCATTACCCTGTAAGTGTTCATTACCCTGTAAGTGTCCACTGCCCTGTAAATGTTCATTACCCTGTAAATGTTCATTACCCTGTAAGTGTCCACTGCCCTGTAAGGGTTCATTACCCTGTAACTATTCCTGTAACTGTTCATTACCCTGTAAGTGTTCACTGCCCTGTAACCCTTCATTCCCTGCAACTGTTCACTGATATGTAAATGATCACTGCCCTATAAATGTTCACTGCCCTGTGAATGTTCATTACCCTGTAAGTGTTCACTGTCCTGTAAGTGTTCACTGCCCTGTAAGTGTTCACTGCCATGTAAGTGTTCACTGCCCTGTAAAGTGTTCACTGCCCTGTAAGTATTCATTACCCTGTAAGTGTTCACTGCCCTGTAAGTGTTCATTACCCTGTAAATGTTCACTGTCCTGTAAGTGTTCATTGTCCTGTAAGTGTTCACTGTCCTGTAAATGTTCACTGCCTGTAATGTTCACTGTCTGTAAGTGATCACTGCCCTGTAAGTGTTCACTGTCCTGTAAGTGTTCACTGCCCTGTAAGTGTTCACTGCCCTGTACATGATCATCCCTGTAAGTGTTCACTGTCCTGTAAGTGTTCATTGATCCTGTAAATGTTCACTGCCTTGTAAGTGTTCATGTGCCTGTAAGTGTTCACTGCCTGTAAGATGTTCACTGTCCTGTAAGTGTTCACTGTCCTGTAAATGTTCACTGCCCTGTAAGTGTTCACTGTCCTGTAAGTGATCACTGTCCTGTAAGTGTTCACTGTCCTGTAAGTGTTCACTGCCCTGTAAATGTTCACTGCCCTGTAAGTGTCACTGTCCTGTAAGTGTTCACTGTCCTGTAAGTGTTCATTGTCCTGTAAATGTCACTGCCCTGTAATGTTCACTGTCCTGTAAGTGTTCACTTGTCCTGTAATGTTCACTGTCCTGTAAGTGTTCATGCCTGTAATGTTCACTGTCCTGTAAGTGTTCACTGTTCTTAATGATCACTGTCATGTAAAGTGTTACTGTCTAGTAATGTTTCACTGTTCTAAATGTTTCACTGCTCTTAATGTTCACTGTCCTGTAAGTGTTCATGTTCTGTAATGTTCACTGTTCTGTAAATGTTCACTGCCTGTAAGTGTTCACTGTCCTGTAAATGTTCACTGTCTGTAAATGTTCACTGTTCTGTAAGTGTTCACTGTTCCTATGTAAGTGTTCACTGTAATTTCTCTGTAAGTGTTCACTGTCTGTAAGTGTTCACTGTCCTTAAATGTTATTCACATGTACTGTAAGTGTTCACTGTCTGTAAAGTGTTCACTGTTCTATAAATGTTACTGTCCTGTAAGTGTTCACTGTTCTATAAATGTTTACTGTTCTATAAATGTTTACTGTTCGTATAAATGTTTACTGTTCTATAAATGTTTACTGTTCTATAAATGTTCACTGTCCTGTAAATGTTTACTGTTCTATAAATGTTTACTGTCCTATAAATGTTTACTGTTCTATAAATGTTTACTGTTCTATAAATGTTTACTGTTCTATAAATGTTTACTGTTCTTATAAATGTTTACTGTTCTTAAATGTTTAACTGTTCTATAAATGTTCACTGTCTATAAATGTTTACTGTCTGTAAATGTTTACTGTTCTATAAATGTTTACTGTTCTATAAATGTTTACTGTCTATAAATGTTTACTGTCCTGTAAATGTTTACTGTTCTATAAATGTTTACTGTTCTATAAATGTTTACTGTTCTATAAATGTTTACTGTCCTGTAAATGTTACTGTTCTAAATGTTACTGTTTAATGTTTACTGTCTATAAATGTTTACTGTCTATAAAATGTTTACTGTCTATAAATGTTTACTGTTCTATAAATGTTTACTGTCTATAATGTTTTGTTCTATGTATAATGTTTTACTATGTTGTATAAATGTTTACTGTTCTATAAATGTTTACTGTCCTATAAATGTTTACTGTTCTATAAATGTTTACTGTCCTGTAAATGTTTACTGTTCTATAAATGTTTACTGTTCTATAAATGTTACTGTTCTATAAATGTTACTGTCTATAAATGTTTACTGTTCTATAAATGTTTACTGTTCTATAAATGTTTACTGTTCTATAAATGTTTACTGTTCTATAAATGTTTACTGTTCTATAAATGTTTACTGTCCTATAAATGTTTAGTGTTCTATAAATATGTTACTGTTCTATAAATGTTTACTCTTCTATAAATGTTTACTTTTCTATAAATGTTTACTGTTCTATAAATGTTTACTGTTGTAAAAATGTTTACTGTCCTATAAATGTTTACTATTCTATAAATGTTTACTGTTCTATAAATGATTACTGTTGTATAAATGTTTACTAATCTATAAATGTTTACTGTTTTATAAATGTTTACTCTTCTATAAATGTTTACTGTTCTATAAATGTTTACTGTTCTATAAATGTCTACTGTTCTATAAATGTTTACTGTTCTATAAATGTTTCCTGTTCTATAAATGTTTACTGTTCTATAAATGTTTACTGTTCTATAAATGTTTACTGTTGTATAAATGTTTACTGTTGTATAAATGTTTACTGTTCTGTAAATGTTTACTGTTCTATAAATGTTTACTGTTCTATAAATGTTTACTGTTCTATAAATGTTTACTGTCCTGTAAATGTTTACTGTCCTATAAATGTTTACTGTTCTATAAATGTTTACTGTTCTATAAATGTTTACTGTTCTATAAATGTTTACTGTCCTATAAATGTTTACTGTTCTATAAATGTTTACTGTCCTGTAAATGTTTACTGTCCTATAAATGTTTACTGTTCTATAAATGTTTACTGTCCTGTAAATGTTTACTGTCCTGTAAATGTTTACTGTCCTATAAATGTTTACTGTTCTATAAATGTTTACTCTTCTATAAATGTTTTCTTTTCTATAAATGTTTACTGTTCTATAAATGTTTCCTGTTGTATAAATGTTTACTGTCCTATAAATGTTTACTGTTCTATAAATGTTTACTGTTCTATAAATGTTTACTGTTCTATCAAATGTTCACTGTTCTATAAATGTTCACTGTTCTATAAATGTTTACTGTTCTATAAATGTTTACTGTTCTATAAATGTTTACTGTCCTGTAAATGTTCACTGTCCTATAAATGTTTACTGTTGTATAAATGTTCACTGTCCTATAAATGTTTACTGTTCTATAAATGTTCACTGTTCTATAAATGTTTACTGTTCTATAAATGTTTACTGTCCTATAAATGTTTACTGTTCTATAAATGTTCACTGTCCTATAAATGTTTACTGTTGTATAAATGTTCACTGTCCTATAAATGTTTACTGTTCTATAAATGTTCTCTGTTCTATAAATGTTTACTCTTCTATAAATGTTTACTGTTGTATAAATGTTTACTGTCCTATAAATGGTTACTGTTCTATAAATGTTTACTGTCCTGTAAATGTTTACTGTTCTATAAATGTTTACTGTTCTATAAATGTTCACTGTTGTATAAATGTTTACTGTTGTATAAATGTTTACTGTTCTATAAATGTTTACTGTTCTATAAATGTTTACTGTTCTATAAATGTTTACTGTCCTATAAATGTTTACTGTCCTATAAATGTTTACTGTCCTGTAAATGTTTACTGTTCTATAAATGTTCACTGTTCTATAAATGTTTACTGTTCTATAAATGTTTACTGTCCTATAAATGTTTACTGCCCTGTAAATGTTTACTGTCCTGTAAATGTTTACTGTCCTATAAATGTTTACTGCCCTGTAAATGTTTACTGTCCTGTAAATGTTTACTGTCCTATAAATGTTTACTGTCCTGTAAATGTTTACTGTCCTATAAATGTTTACTGCCCTGTAAATGTTTACTGTCCTGTAAATGTTTACTGTTCTATAAATGTTTACTGTTCTATAAATGTTTACTGTCCTATAAATGTTTACTGTCCTGTAAATGTTTACTGTCCTATGAAATTTTTACTGTTCTATAAATGTTTACTGTTCTATAAATTTTTACTGTTCTATAAATGTTTACTGTTGATAAATGTTTACTGTTTTCAATAAATGTTTACTGTTCTATAAATGTTTACTGTCCTGTAAATGTTTACTGTTCTATAAATGTTTGCTGTCCTATAAATGTTTATTGTCCTGTAAATGTTTACTGTCCTATAAATGTTTACTGTTCTATGAATGTTTACTGTTCTATAAATGTTTACTGTTCTATAAATGTTTATTGTTCTATAAATGTTTACTGTCCTATAAATGTTTACTGTCCTAAAATTTTTTACTGTTCTATAAATGTTTACTGTTCTATAAATGTTTACTGTCCTATAAATGTTTACTGTTCTATAAATGTTTACTGTTCTATAAATGTTCACTGTTCTATAAATGTTTACTGTTCTATAAATGTTTACTGTTCTATAAATGTTTACTGTCCTATAAATGTTTACTGTTCTATAAATGTTTACTGTTCTATAAATGTTCACTGTTCTATAAATGTTTACTGTTCTATAAATGTTTACTGTTCTATAAATGTTTACTGTTCTATAAATGTTCACTGTCCTATAAATGTTCACTGTTCTATAAATGTTTACTGTTCTATAAATGTTTACTGTCCTATAAATGTTCACTGTTCTATAAATGTTTACTGTCCTATAAATGTTTACTGTCCTGTAAATGTTCACTGTCCTGTAAATGTTCACTGTCCTATAAATGTTTACATACACACAGTCTATCCATCACTACAGGTGATATGTGATACACACACACAGACACACACACACAGACACACACATATATAGAGTCTGTCCATCACTACAGGTGATATGTGATATACACACACACACAGACACACACACACACACACACACAACACACACACACACACACACACACACACACACACACACATACATACATACAGTCTGTCCATCACTACAGGTGATATGTGATAATAATAATAATAATAATAATAATGAAGCATTTGTATAGCGCACTCCTCCAACAAGATGCCAGAGCTCTGTGCACTTAACAGACGTTATCATAAGCAGCAATCCATGATAGACAAGCAACAGTGATGTACAAATCAAGTCAAAATTAAAAATAGTGATAGATAACACATTGGTAACTTGTTATAAAAAACCTAAGCAACATTAAGTTAAGGATAAAGGATCACACACACACACACATACATACACACACACACACACACACACACACACACACACACACACACACACACACACACACAACACACACACACGCGCGCGCGCACTGATTCAATCACTCACTCACTCACATACACACATACAAACCTGAACACAGATATACATGTATACACAAGAGATTAATTATACAATCATTACTAAAAAACATGTCACTTAATAAACAACACGAAGCAGCACACGAGACAGCCAAATAAGCTAGACATTAAAGGGTAGGCCAGAAGAATTTAAAGGTTATAGTATTTCTTGAAAATGTGAGTTTTCAGAGCTTTTTTGAAAGACGGAGTTGATGAGATTTCTCTAATTTCACGTGGAAGGGAATTCCATGTTTTGGGGGCTGCAAAGGAGAAAGAACGTTGTCCAAAGGTACACACACACACACACAGACACACATACACACACACACAGACACACACATACATACAGTCTGTCCATCACTACAGGTGATATGTGATAATATACACACACACAGACACACACACATACATACATACAGTCTGTCCATCACTACAGGTGATATGTGATATACACACACACACACATACAGACACACACACACACAGACACAGTCTGTCCATCACTACAAGTGATATGTGATATACACACACACACACACACAGACACATACATACATACACACAGTCTGTCCATCACTGCAGGTGATATGTGATACACACACACACATACACACACACATAGACACAGTCTGTCCATCACTACAGGTGATATGTGATATACACACACAACACACATCCATACATACAGTCTGTCCATCACTACAGGTGATATGTGATATACACACACACACACATACATACAGTCTGTCCATCACTACAGGTGATATGTGATATACACACACACACACACAGACACACACACAGACACACACACACATACAGTCTGTCCATCACTGCAGGTGATATGTGATATACACACACACACACACACACCACATACATCAACAGTCTGTCATCACTACAGGTGATATGTGATTAACACACACACACACACACATACACGCAGTCTGTCCATCACTACAGGTAATATGTGATACACCACACACACACCACACACACACACACACACACACAGACACACACATACACACAGTCTGTCCATCACTACAGGTGATATGTGATATACACACACACACACACACACACACATACAGTCTGTCCATCACTGCAGGTGATATGTGATATACACACACACACACACATACACATACATACACACACACACATACACACAGTCTGTCCATCAGTACAGGTGATATGTGATACACACACACACACACACAGACACACACACACATACATACAGTCTGTCCATCACTACAGGTAATATGTGATACACACACACACATACATACAGTCTGTCCATCACTACAGGTGATATGTGATATACACATACACACACACACACACACACATACATACAGTCTGTCCATCACTACAGGTAATATGTGATACACACACACACACACACACACACACAGACATACATACACACAGTCTGTCCATCACTACAGGTGATATGTGATACACACACACACAACACACACATACATACAGTCTGTCCATCACTACAGGTGATATGTGATATACACACATACATACATACAGGCTGTCCATCATACAGGTGATATGTGATACACACACACATCCATACATACAGTCTGTCCATCACTACAGTGATATGTGAAATACACACACACACACATACATACATACATACAGTCTGTCCATCACTACAGGTGATATGTGATACACACACACACACACATACATACATACAGTCTGTCCATCACTACAGGTGATATGTGATACACACACACACACACACACACACATACATACATACAGTCTGTCCATCACTACAGGTGATATGTGATATACACACACACAGAGACACACACACACAGTCTGTCCATCACTACAGGTGATATGTGATATATACACACACACACACACACACGCACACACACACACACACACATACATACCCATACTAGTTCATTGTCCATCACTACAGGTGATATGTGATAACACACACACACACACAGACACACACACACACACAAAACACACCACACTCACACACAGTGTCCATCACTACAGGATAGTACAACCACACACAACACACACAACCACACAAGCCACTACACAGTCGCATCACTACAGGTGATATGTACACACACACACACAAACACACAGACCCAGACCCAGCACATACACCACACACACACACACACACACACACACACACACGACAACACACAACACACACACTCACACACAAGACACAACACACACACACACACACCGACACACACACACACACACACACACACACACACACACACACACACACACACACACACACACACACACTGTACTTACGATATGGTCAGACATGATCCATCATCATCATCATCATCATGTGCCCTGCCACATGGCGTTGGCGATCATGGCCCTCCATATACATCTATCCCCTGTCGCTGCAATTACATCTTCCACCCTCTCTGCCCTCAGCCACCCTGCAAGTCCGTCCAATATCGTCTCTCTGGGTCTACCTGATGTTCTCTTTCCCTCCAGCTTTCTTGTTCTGACCAGGTGCTCTAATTCCCCTTTCCTCATAAAATGGCCTATAAATGTTGCATGTCTTTTCCTAATCTTCTTTATCAATGATCTTCTTGTGTCTGCCTCCATCAAGACTGTCTCATTTGTTTTCTTTGCTGTCCATGGAACTCTCAACCTTTTTCATAGAAAGCAGAATTCGGCTGCCTCAGTCTTGTTCTGACTTTGCTTGTTGACTGTCCACACCTCACACCGTATAACAGTATTGGTTCTATATAACATTCAAGAACTCTCTTCCTGATGTTAATTAATAGGCATTTGTTGGTGAAAACGCTTTTCATCTTCTTGAATGCTGTTTTGGCTTGACCAATTCTGATGGTTATTTCTGATGTGCATCTGCCGTCTGGTGAGATGACCGTTCCCAGATATTTAAACTTATCATCCTGTCTCAAAGTTGTGCTATTTCCTGTTATTTTTGCATGAGGGGATTTCTTGTTTTTGGGTGTGTTTTTTTTTTTTTTTTTTTTTTTTTTATTGATTACCATGATTTCAGTCCAACCCTTTATTTTTGCTTTCTATTTCTACTGTATCCATGCCATGGAAAGTCTCAGTGTGACTGTAGCACAGGGTGTGGTCACACACAGATAATCCATATGCGCTCTACTCCAACAGCCTCATCGTCCACCACTGCTGGAGGTAGTGAGTCCCATCGTCTGAACTTGATGTATTAGTCCTGTGTGTGTGTGAGTGTGTGTGTGTGTGTGTGTGTGTGTGTGTGTGTGTGTGTGTGTGTGTGTGTGTGCGTGCGTTTGTTTGTGTGTGTGTGTTTATGTGTGTGTGTGTGTTTGTGTGTGTGTTTGTGTGTGTGTGTGTGTGTGTGTGTGTTTGTGTGTGTGTGTGTTTGTGTGTGTGTGTGTGTTTGTGTGTGTGTGTGTGTGTGTGTGTGTTTGTGTGTGTTTGTGTTTGCTTGTGCGTGTACATTTGTGTGTATATGTGTGTCTGTGTGTGTATGTTTGAGTGTGTGTATATGTGTCAGTGTGTGTATGTGTAGATGTGTGTATGTGTTTAAATGTGCGTATGTATGAATATATGTATGTGTGTGTCTATGTTAGTGTACGTGTGTATGTGTGTGTGCCTGTATGTGTGTGTACGTATGTGTGTTCATGTGTGTGCATGTGTTTGTATGTGTGTATGTGTGTGTGTATATATGTGTGTTCATATCTGTGTGCATGTGCTTGTATGTGTGTACGTGTGAGTATGTGTGTGTATTTATGTGTATATGTGTGTGTGGATATGTGTATGTGTTGTGTGTGTATGTGTATGTGTGTTTTACAAAAGAACTACCTAAATAAGGCATATTTTCACACCGTCTTGACAAAACAATTGCTTAATTTGGGCATATTTTCACAATATTTTGACAAAACAATTATTTAATTTGGGCATATTTTCACACTGTTTTAACCAAACAACTACTCAATTTGGGCATATTTTCACGCTGTTTTGACAAAACAACTACTCAATTTGGGCATATTTTCACACTGTTTTGACAAAACAACTACTTAATTTGGGCATATTTTCACACTGTTTTAACAAAACAACTACTCAATTTGGGCATATTTTCACGCTGTTTTGATAAATCAACTTCCTAATTTGGGCATATTTTCACACTGTTTTGACAAAACAAGTACTTACATATTTTCTGATGGTTTTGATAAAGCAACTGTCTAATTTGGGCACATTTTCACACTGTTTTGACAAACCAATTACGTAAGTTTTTCTACATTTTGACACTGCTTTGTTTCAATCCAAAAAACAAAAAAAACAACAACAAAAAAAGAAAAAAAAACCGTTTGGGATAGATCTATGCTGATGATCCACGCTGACAACTGCCAAGGGATCTCTAACTCACACATCCAGCACTGTGACAAGGGTCCTCAACCACAGTGTTGTTTGAAATGACATCTGCCAAGAGATCTTTGCTGTTATCAAACCCCAACACACCCGTCAGCACAGGGTTACAACCACCTGGGCCATGAGGCATGGTAGGAGGTATGGAGATACAGGTACTGTCTGGTGAGTTACAATTACCTAGGCCGCGAGGTATGGTAGGAGGTATGGAGATACAGGTACTGTCTGGTGATCAAACCCCAACACACTGGTCAGCACAAAGTTACAACCACCTGAGCCATGAGGCATGGTAGGAGGTATGGAGATACCGGTACTGTCTGGTGAGTTACAATTACCTAGGCCGCGAGGTATGGTAGGAGGTATGGAGATACAGGTACTGTCTGGTGATCAAACCCCAACACACTGGTCAGCACAAAGTTACAACCACCTGGGCCGTGAGGCATGGTAGGAGGTATGGAGACACAGGTACTGTCTGGTGAGTTATAACCACCTGGGCCATGAGGCACGGTAGGAGGTATGGAGATACAGGTACTATATGGGTGAGTTACAATCACCTGGGTCATGAGGCACGGTAGGAGGTATGGAGACACAGGTACTGCACGGTGAGTTACAATCACCTGAGTCATGAGGCATGGTAGGAGGTATGGAGACACAGGTACTATCTGGTGAGTTACAACCACCTGGGCCATGAGGCATGGTAGGAGGTATGGAGACACAGGTACTGCACGGTGAGTTACAACCACCTGGGTCATGAAGCATGGTAGGAGGTATGGAGACACAGGTACTGCACGGTGAGTTACAACCACCTGGGTCATGAGGCACGGTAGGAGGTATGGAGACACAGGTACTGCATGGTGAGTTATAACCACCTGGGCCATGAGGCACGGTAGGAGGTATGGAGACACAGGTACTGCATGGTGAGTTATAACCACCTGGGCCGTGAGGCATGGTAGGAGGTATGGAGATACAGGTACTGCCTGGTGAGTTATAACCACCTGGGCCATGAGGCACGGTAGGAGGTATGGAGACACAGGTACTGTCTGGTGAGTTATAACCACCTGGGCCATGAGGCACGGTAGGAGGTATGGAGACACAGGTACTGCCTGGTGAGTTATAACCACCTGGGCCATGAGGCACGGTAGGAGGTATGGAGACACAGGTACTGCCTGGTGAGTTATAACCACCTGGGCCGTGAGGCACGGTAGGAGGTATGGAGACACAGGTACTGTCTGGTGAGTTATAACCACCTGGGTCATGAGGCACGGTAGGAGGTATGGAGACACAGGTACTGCATGGTGAGTTATAACCACCTGGGTCATGAGGCACGGTAGGAGGTATGGAGACACAGGTACTGCATGGTGAGTTATAACCACCTGGGCCATGAGGCACGGTAGGAGGTATGGAGACACAGGTACTGCCTGGTGAGTTATAACCACCTGGGCTGTGAGGCACGGTAGGAGGTATGGAGACACAGGTACTGCCTGGTGAGTTATAACCACCTGGGCCATGAGGCACGGTAGGAGGTATGGAGACATAGGTACTGTCTGGTGAGTTATAACCACCTGGGTCATGAGGCACAGTAGGAGGTATGGAGACACAGGTACTGCATGGTGAGTTATAACCACCTGGGTCATGAGGCACGGTAGGAGGTATGGAGACACAGGTACTGCATGGTGAGTTATAACCACCTGGGCCATGAGGCACGGTAGGAGGTATGGAGACACAGGTACTGCACGGTGACCTGTAGAGCCAGCAGAAGGCCCAGGAGGACGTAGGGCAGCAGGCACATGGCGGGGTGACCTTTGTTGCAGAAGGCAAAGAGCTGGCGATCCTCCACGATCAGGCTGGTCACGGTTTGCGTCAAGCTGTTGACGTTCTCCACCAGTAACTGCTGACGTTCCAGGATGGTGCGCACCAGGCTGTTCAGAACTCCATCTCCACCTGTACACAACGGCAGGTTGGGCAGGTCAAGGTCAGGTATTCTACACCAACAGTCTCTAACCTTGCGCACACCACAGCCTGTCCCTGTAGTCAAGGTCAGGTCAGGTCAGTCAAGGTCAGGTCAGGTCAGGTCAGTCAAATTCAGGTATTCTACACCAACAGTATCTAACCTTGAAGTATGCTGCATACCACAGCCTGACCCTGTAGTCAAGGTCAGGTCAGGTCAGTCAAGGTCAGGTCATCAAGGTCAGGTATTCTACACCAACAGTCTCTAACCTTGCAGGATGTTGCCCACCACAGCCTGTCCCTATTGTCAAGGTCAAGTCAGGTCAGTCAAAGTCAGGTCAGGTCAGTCAAGGTCAGGTATTCTACACCAACAGTCTCCAATCTTGCAGGATGCTGTACATCACAGCACTCACAGCCTATCCTTGTAGAAATCAGTCTGCTGCCAATTAAGCCAGAACGGTGAAAAACACAAAAACACACAATGTTGTATATATCCATAATTTATATATAAATATGTCATTGACCAAGATGTAGGTCTCCATATAACACAAAGTGGTATACATAAATATACCACTGACCATGATGTGGGTGTCCACATAACACAATGTGGTATATATAATATATCATGGACCATGATGTGGGTGTCCACATAACACAAATGTGGTTATATAAATATATCATGGACCATGATGTGGGTGTTCCACATAACACAATGTGGTTATATAAATATATCATGGACCATGATGTGGGTGTCCACATAACACAATGTGGTATATAAATATATCATGGACCATGATGTGGGTGTCCACATAACACAATGTGGTGTATATAAATATATCATGGACCATGATGTGGGTGTCCACATAACACAATGTGGTGTATATAAATATATCATGGACCATGATGTGGGTGTCCACATAACACAATGTGGTATATATAAATATATCATGGACCATGATGTGGGTGTCCACATAACACAATGTGGGTATATAAATATATCATGGACCATGATGTGGGTGTCCACATAACACAATGTGGTGTATATAAATATATCATGGACCATGATGTGGGTGTCCACATAACACAATGTGGTGTATATAAATATATCATGGACCATGATGTGGGTGTCCACATAACACAATGTGGTGTATATAAATATATCATGGACCATGATGTGGGTGTCCACATAACACAATGTGGTGTATATAAATATATCATGGACCATGATGTGGGTGTCCACATAACACAATGTGGTGTATATAAACATATATGGACCATGATGTGGGTGTCCACATAACACAATGTGGTTATATAAACATATCATGGACCATGATGTGGGTGTCCACATAACACAATGTGGTAGTATATAAACATATCATGGACCATGATGTGGGTGTCCACATAACACAATGTGGTATATATAAAATATCATGGACCATGATGTGGGTGTCCACATAACACAATGTGGTATATATAAATATATCATGGACCATGATGTGGGTGTCCACATAACACAATGTGGTATATATAAATATATCATGGACCATGATGTGGGTGTCCACATAACACAATGTGGTATATATAAAATATATCATGGACCATGATGTGGGTGTCCACATAACACAATGTATATATAAATATATCATGGACCATGATGTGGGTGTCCACATAACACAATGTGGTATATATAAACATATCATGGACCATGATGTGGGTGTCCACATAACACAATGTGGTATATATAAATATATCATGGACCATGATGTGGGTGTCCACATAACACAATGTATATATAAATATATACCACTGACCATCATGTGGGTGTCTACATAATACAATGTGGTATAAATAAATATATCATGGACCATTATGTGGGTGTCCACATAACAGTATGTGGTATATATAAATATATCATGGACCATGATATGGGTGTCCACATACCAAAATGTGGTATATATAAACATATGCCTGACCAATCATGTGGGTGACCACATGACAGTATGTGGTATATATAAATAAACCGTCAATGCTCTTGTTGAATGTCTTCTAAAATATAAATGTATATTCATATATATATATATATATATATATATATATATATATATATATATATATATATATATTATATATGTATGTATATAATTATGTATATATATGTATATACATGTATATGTATATGTGTATCTATATATATATAGATAGATAGATAGATAGATAGAATAGATAGATAGATAGATAGATAGATAGATAGATAGATAGTAGATAGATAGATGAGATAGATAGATATAAACAAATATGTCACTGACCAAGATGGTGTTCCCCTGATCTTTTGATTTCTTCAGCGTGGGCACTCTTAAGCACAATAGGGTTGTCTTCCTCATGGAAGGGGATCTGATATCTGTCTGCCCCCTGCAACACCAGGCAGTCTGGGTTATCAGACATCATATCAGTGATAACATATATGATGACAGTCTTCCTCATGGAAGGGGATCTGATATCTGTCTGCCCCCTGCAACACCAGGCAGTCTGGGTTATCAGACATCATATCAGTGATAACATATATGATGACAGTCTTCCTCATGGAAGGGGATCTGATATCTGTCTGCCCCCTGCAACACCAGGCAGTCTGGGTTATCAGACATCATATCAGTGATAACATATATGATGACAGTCTTCCTCATGGAAGGGGATCTGGTACCTGTCTGCCCCCTGCAACACCTGTCTGTTTGGGTAATCAGACATCATATCAGTAATAACATATGATGACAGTGATAATGATAATAGCGTTGTTTCATGCCTATCTGCCTGCCTCCTGTCTGTCTGTCTGCCTCCTGCAACATCTGTCTGTCTGCCTGCCTCCTGTATGTCTGTCTGCCTCCTGCAACACCTGTCTGTTTGGGTAATCAGACATCATATCAGTAATAACATATGATGACAGTGATAATGATAATAGCGTTGTTTCATGCCTATCTGCCTGCCTCCTGTCTGTCTGTCTGCCTCCTGCAACACCTGTCTGTCTGCCTGCCTCCTGTATGTCTGCCTACCTCCTGCAACACCTGTCTGTTTGGGTAATCAGACATCATATCAGTAATAACATATGATGACAGTGATAATGATAATAGCGTTGTTTCATGCCTATCTGCCTGCCTCCTGTCTGTCTGTCTGCCTCCTGCAACACCTGTCTGTCTGCCTTCCTCCTGTCTGTCTGTCTGCCTCCTGCAACACCTGTCTGCCTGCCTCCTGTCTGTCTGTCTGCCTCCTGCAACACCTGTCTGTCTGCCTGCCTCCTGTCTGTCTGTCTGCCTCCTGCAACACCTGTCTGTCTGCCTGCCTTCTGTCTGTCTGTCTACCTCTTGCAACACCTGTCTGTCTGCCTGCAGCCAGGGACACAGACAGAGAAACAGATATACAGACAGGGACACAGGCAGAGACACAGACAGAGAAACAACAGACAGGCAGGGACACAGACAGAGAAACAGACAGGCAGGCAGGGACACAGACAGAGAAACAGACAGGCAGGCAGGGACACAGACAGAGAAACAGATATACAGACAGGGACACAGACAGAGAAACAGACAGACAGGCAGAGACACAGACAGAGAAACAGACAGACAGGGACACAGGCAGGGACACAGACAGAGAAACAGATATACAGACAGGGATACAGACAGAGAAACAGACAGACAGGCAGAGACACAGACAGAGAAACAGATATACAGACAGGGACACAGGCAGAGACACAGACAGGCATACAGGGACACAGACAGAGAAACAGACAGGCAGGGACACAGACAGAGAAACAGACAGGCAGGGACACAGGCAGAGCAACAGACAGGCAGGGACACAGACAGAGAAAACAGCAGCAGGGACAGCAGAGAACAGGGCAGGCACAACAGAGAAACAGACAGGCAGGCAGGGACACAGACAGAGAAACAGACAGGCAGGCATGGACCAGACAGGAACAAGGAGGACACAGACAGGACACAGAAAGGCAGGGACACAGACAGAGAAACAGACAGGCAGGCAGGACAGAGGAACACAGACAGGCGGACAGACAGAGAAACAGACAGAGGCAGGGACACAGACAGAGAAAACAGACAGGACAGGCAGGAACACAGACAGAGAAACAGACAGGCAGGCAGGGACACAGACAGAGAAAACAGACAGCAGGCAGGGACACAGACAGAGAAACAGACAGACAGGCAGGGACACAGACAGAGAACAGACGCAGGGAACAGGACAGGCAGGGGACACAGACAGAGAAAACAGACCACAGGCAGGCAGGACACAGACAGAGAAACAGACAGGCAGGCAGGGACACAGACAGAGAAAACAGACAGGCAGGCAGGGACACAGAGAGAAACAGCAGGCAGAGAAGACAAGAACAGCAGCAGGCATGGACACACAAAACAGAGAAACAGACAGGCAGACAGGCAGGACACAGACAGAGAAACAGACAGGCAGGCACAGCGGAACACAGACAGCAGGAAACAGGAAACGCAGGCAGGGACACAGACAGAGAAACAGACAAGGCAGGACACAGCAGGAAACAGACAAGGCAGGGACACAGACAGGAAACAGAACAGGCAGGGACACAGAAGAGAACAGACAGGCAGGCAGGACACAGACAGAAGAGGACAAACAGAAAGACAGGCAGGGACACACAGAGACAAGAGGAGAAACAGAGACAGACAGGCAGGGACACAGACAGAGAAACAGACCAGGCAGGGACACAGACAGAGAAACAGACACACAGGCAGGGACACAGACAGAGAAACAACAGACAGGCAGGCCCACAGACAGAGAAACAGACAGGCAGGCAGGGACACAGACAGAGAAACACACAGGCAGGCAGGGACACAAACAGAGAAACAGACAGGCAGGCAGGGACACAGACAGAGAAACAGACAGGCAGGCAGGGACACAAACAGAGAAACAGACAGGCAGGGACACAGACAGAGAAACAGACAGGCAAGCAGGGACACAGACTGAGAAACAGACAGGCAGGCACACAGACAGAGAAATAGACAGGCAGGGACACAGACAGAGAAACAGACAAACAGGCAGGGACACCGACAGAGAAACAGACATGCAGGGACACAGACAGAGAAACAGATATACAGGCAGGGACACAGACAGAGAAACAGACAGACAGGCAGGGACACGACAGAGAAACAGACAGGTATGCAGGGACACAGACAGAGAAACAGACAGGCAGGCAGGGACACAGACATAGAAACAGACAGGCAGGGACACAGACAGAGAAACAGATATACAAGCAGGAACACAGACAGAGAAACAGACAGGCAGGGACAGACAGAGAAACAGACAGGCAGGGACACAGACAGAGAAAACAGGCAGGCAGGGACAGACAGAGAAACAGACAGGCAGGGACACCAACAGAGAAACAGACAGGCAGGCAGGGACACAGACAGAGAAACGGACAGGCAGGCAGGGACACAGACAGAGAAACAGACAGGCAGGGACACAGACAGAGAAACAGACAGGCAGGCAGGGACACAGACAGAGAAACAGACAGGCAGGGACACAGACAGAGAAACAGACGGGCAGGGACACAGACAGAGAAACAGACAGGCAGGGACACCGACAGAGAAACAGACAGACAGGCAGGGACGCAGACAGAAAAACAGACAGGCAGGGACACAGACAGAGAAACAGACAGGCAGGCAGGGAGAGTATGGCCACCTTCATGAAGCTGACGGTTTGGGTCACGGTGCGTGAGTTCGATTTCTTTGTTCCCGGCCCATAGTCCACCTGTAGAACCAACACAACACAACAAACACAACAAACAAACAACACAACACACACAACAACACAACACAACACAACACACTGACAATGGCGAGTTCCATCCAGCACCCTGGGCGTGTCTTGTTGTCAGTGATAAAGTTCTGACCATACTATTACTACTACAACAATCACTAGCAATGGTTACTTCAAGTCGTCGTCGGCCTCTTTACATCTCAGGAGATGATAGTCTGCACCAGCAGGCGTTGTGGTCATGACGTGCACTTTCTGCTGTGGCTGTGCAGGCCGATTCTTGAGTGGCAATCTCTGTCACATCTGCCACATACAAACTGAGTCGCTATTGTCTGGTTTCTGGAACGTTGCTTGCGAAGAGCCCTTTTCTCATCTGCATTTTCTGCTCTCCTCCTCTCCGCATTCACAACGCCTTGCTGAACGGCTGTCCGCCACGCTGCCCTGTCTTCCGCCAGAGTCTCCCAAGAGCCTGGGTCAATCCCTGAGCTTCTAAGGTCCCTTTTGCATGCGTCTACAAAGCGTAGGTGTGGGCGTCCTGGAGTTCGCTTCCGGTTTGCCAGTTCGCCGTAGAGAACGTCTTTAGGTATGCGTCCATCCTCCATTCGACGCACATGGCCAAGCCAGCGTAGTCGGCGTTGGCTTAGAAGGGCAAAGATGGTCTGTAGGCCCGCACGACGGAGGACCTCTGTGTTGGTCACCTTGTCTTGCCATTGGATGCCGAGGATGCGTCGCAAGCAGCGGAGATGGAAAATGTTGAGCCTCTTTTCTTGGCTGGCGTATGTGGTCCAGGCTTCGCTTGAGTAGAGTAGTGTGCTCAACACACATGCTCTGTACACCTGCATTTTGGTGTTCGCAGTGAGACTGCTGTTGGACCAGACCCGCTTGTTCAGTTTAGCCATAACAGATGAGGCCTTCGCAATTTTGGCGCCGATTTCAGCATCCAGAGAGAGGTTGTCACTTATGGTGGACCCCAAGTACTGAACTTGGTGGACAGTATTGAGGTCGTAGTCTCCAATGTGTAGAGATGGTGGTTCTTCACAGCCTTGGCCTAAGATCTCAGTTTTCTTCAAGCTGATTGTGAGACCAAACTCTCTGCAAGCGTGGGCGAAGCGATCAACGAGCCTCTGGAGATCTTGTTCACTGTGGGAAGCCAGCGCAGCATCATCTGCGAAGAGAGCTTCTCTGATGGTCTTCTTTTCCACCTTGGTTTTGGAACGAAGCCTGGCAATGTTGAAGAGCTTTCCATCGGTCCTTGTATGAAGATATACCCCTTCTTCAGATCTGCAGAAGGCATAGGTCAGCAACATCGAGAAGAAGATCCCGAACAGAGTTGGGGCCAAAACACATCCCTGTTTTTACTTCAAGTAAGCCACAGAGTTCCAACCAAAAGTCAAGCAGGCAGACAGACAGACAGGCATACAGGCAGACAGACGCTAGACATACAGACAGACAGACAGGCATACAGGCAGACACTAGACAGGGATACAGGCAGAGAGACTGGCATACAGGCGGGGAGACAGACATACAGATGCAGAGACAGATGGAGAGACAGGCAGGGAGACTGAGACAGGCATACAGGCATGGAGACAGGCAACAAACAAAACAGCAAAGGATCGAAGACACAAAGGATAGAAGACAACAAAGGACCAGAAGACAACAAAGGATCAGAAGACAACAAAGGACCAGAAGACACAAAGGACCAGAAGAAACAAAGGACCAGAGACAGCAAAGGACCACAAGACAGCAAAGGACCAGAAGACAGCAAAGGACCAGAGACAGCAAAGGACCACAAGACAGTCAAAGGACCAGAAGACAGCAAAGGATCAGAAGACAACAAAGGACCAGAAGACACAAAGGACCAGAGGACAGCAAAGGACCAGAATACAGCAAAGGACACAAGACAACAAAGGACCAGAAGACAACAAAGGACCAGAGGACAGCAAAGGACCAGAAGACAGCAAGGACACATGACAGCAAAGGATCAGAAGACACAAAGGACCAGAAGAACAAAGGACCAGAGGACAGCAAAGGACCAGAGGACAGCAAAGGACCAGAAGACAGCAAAGGACCGAGACAGCAAAGGACCACAGACAGCAAAGGACCAGAGGACAGCAAAGACAAGACAGCAAAGGATCAGAAGACAACAAAGGAAGAAGACAACAAAGGATCAGAAGACAGTAAAGGATCAGAGACAGCAAGGATCAGAAGACAACAAAGGACAGAAGACAACAAAGGATCAGAAGACAACAAAGGACAGAAGACAGTAAAGGATCAGAGACAACAAAGGCCAGACACAAGAACAGGACAAAGGATTAGAAGACAACAAAGGACAGAAGACAGCAAAGGACCAGAAGACAAAAAGGACCAAGACAACAAAGGACCAGAAGACAACAAAGGACAGAAGACAAAAGACAGAAGACACAAAGGATCAGAAGACAACAAAGGAAAGAGACAACAAAGACCAGAAGACAACAAAGGACCAGAGGACAACAAAGGACCAAAGACAACAAAGGACCAGAAGACAACAAAGGACCAGAAGCAGTTAAAGGATCAGAAGACAACAAAGGACCAAGGACAGTTAAAGATCAGAAGACACAAAGGATCAGAAGACAACAAAGGACCAGAAGACAGTTAAAGGATCAGAAGACAACAAAGGACCAAGACAGCAAGGACCAGAAGACAGCAAGGACCGAAGACGCAAAGGACGAAGACAGTTAAAGGACCAGAACAAAGACCAAAGACAAAGACCAAGATCAACAAAACAAGAAAACAGCAAAGGACCAAAGACAGCAAAGGACCAGAAAAGAAACAGCAAAGGAACCAGAAGACAGCAAAGGACAGAAGACAGCAAAGACAGGACAGAAGGACAGACACAACACAGGACAAAGCACAAGACACAGAAGAAGACAACCAAGGACCAAGACAACAAGGACCAGAAGACACAAAGGACCAGAGACAGCAAAGGACCAAAGACACAAAGGACCAAGACAGCAAAGGACAGAAGACAGCAAAGGACCAGAAGACACAAAGGACAGAGACAGCAAAGGACCAGAAGACAGCAAGGACAGAGACAACAAAGGACCAGAGACAACAAAGGACCAGAAGACAGCAAAGGACCAGAGACAGCAAAGGACCACAAGACAGCAAAGGACAGAAGGACAGCAAAGACCAAAGACAGTTAAAGGATCAGAAGACACAAAGGATCAGAAGACAACAAAGGACAGAAGACAACAAAGGACCAGAAGACAGCAAAGGATCAGAAGACACAAAGGACCAGAAGACAACAAAGGACCAGAGACACAAAGGACCAGAAGACAGTAAAGGACAGAAGACACAAAGGACCAGAAGACAACAAAGGACCAGAGGACAAAGGACCAAAGAAGCAAAGGACCAAAGACAGCAAAGGACCAAAAACAAAGGACAAAGACACAAAGGACCAAAGACAGCAAGGACAGAGACAACAAGGACAAGACAGCAAAGGACAGAAGACAGCAAAGACCAGAAGACAGCAAAGGATCAGAAGACACAAAGGACCAGAAGCACAAGGACCAGAAGAGCAGAAAGGACCAGAGGACAGAAGACACAAAGAGCAGCAAAGGACCACAAGACAGACAGCAAAGGATCAGAAGACACAAAGGACCAGAAGACACAAAGGACCAGAGACAGCAAAGGACCAGAAGACAGCAAAGGACCGAGACCAAAGGACAGACAACAAAGGACCAGAAGACAACAAAGAAGGACAGCAAATGACAAGCAATAGGACCACAAGATCACAAAGGATCAGAAGACAACAAAGAACAAAGACAAGCACCAAAGGACAGAGACAGTAAAGGACAGAGACACAAGGACCAGAGACACAAAGGACCAGAGGACACAAAGACCAGAAGACAAGACAGGACCAAGGACCAAAGACACAAAGGACAGACCAGGACCAAGACCAAGGACACAAGGACAAGACACAAGGACAGAGACACAAAGGATCAAAGACAGTTCAACAAGACCAGGCAGACAGACCAGAAACACAAGAGACAGAAGCAACAGAAATAAGACATGCACAAGCACAACAAAGGACAGGACAACAAAGGACCAGAAGACACAAAGACAAGACAGCACAAAGGACCGAAACACAAAGGACAAGAAAAGGATCAGAACAAAGGACAGAGCATAAAGGACAGAGACAGCAGAAGACCGACCAGGACAGAAGACAAGCAAAGAGGACACAAGGCAAGACAGCAAAGGACCAAAGACAGCAAAGGACAGAAGACAGCAAAGGACCAAAGACACAAAGGACCAACACAAGGACGAGACACAAGGACAGAAGACAACAAAGGACCAGAAGACAGCAAAGGACCAGAGGACAGCAAAGGACCACAAGCAGCAAAGGACCAGAGACACAAAGGACCAGAGACAGCAAAGGACCAAGACAGCAAAGGACCAAAGACAGCAAAGGATCAAAGACAACAAAGGACCAGAAGACACAAAGGACAGAGCAGAAAGACCAATACAGCAAAGGACCACAAGACACAAAGGACCAGAAGACACAAAGGACCAGAGACAGCAAGGACCAAGACAGCAAAGGACAAGACGCAAAGGTCAGAGACACAAAGGACCAGAGACAAGGACCAAGGACCAAAGGACCAGAGACAGCAAAGGACAGAGACAAAAGGACAGAAGACAACAAGGACAGAAGACACAAAGGACCAGAGGACAGCAAAGGACAAACAGCAAAGGATCAGTGACAACAAGTCGAGACATGACTTAATTAGCAGCACAGGTCAAACAACAAGGACCTACAACAAAGGATCAGAAGAAACAAGGACAGGACAGTTAAAGGATCAGAGAAACAAAGGATAGAGACCTTATAGATCAGAGACAACCACACCAGAAGCAAAAAGGACCAGTATTGACACAGGACAGAGCACACCCATAAGGACCAAGCAGATATTGCAAAGGACCAGAGACATCAAGTCCAAAGGATCAGAGCACAAAGGACAGAAGACAGAAGATCAGAAGACACAAAGATCGAGACAACAAGACAGAAGACATACAAGGACATGCAGAAGTAAACTGGATACAAGTCTAGACAAGGACCAAACGGAAAGGACAGAGACAGAAAGGATACCATGACAGTCAAGACCCCAGGACAGAGGTCAGAATTAAAGGATCCGAAGTACACAAGGCACCAAGGACAGCAAAGGACAGAAGTACAGCAAAGGACATCTAGCCAAGACAAGACACAACCAGGACAGATGACAGCAAAGGACCGAATGACAGCAGGCACCACCAAGGACCAGAGTACAGATGACAAAAGGATCAGACACACAGGACCAAGCAGGACAGGACAAAGACAGCAAAGGACCAGAGCACAGGACAACACATAGGACACGAGACAGCAAAGGACCAGAGGACAGCAAAGGACCAGAAGACAGCAAAGGACCAGAGGACAGCAAAGGACCAGTGTACATATGATTTTTTGATTTATTACTTTTTGTCATTATTTATTCTGCATTGTCCAGTTTATCACAAGATTACACACAAACTTTGTTATCAAAGAATTTAACAGAAAGCTGAAAGTGTCACCCACTTTACTGGACATGTGAGATTATCGTAAGATTGCCTGTGTATTTTACAATCAGTGTCACCCACCTTACTGGCCATGTCAGATTATTGTAAGATTACCTGTGTATTTTACAGTCTGAAAGTGTCACCCACCTTACTGGACATGTCAGATTATTGTAAGATGACATGTGTATTTTACAGTCAGTGTCACCCACCTTACTGGACATGTCAGATTATCGTAAGATGACATGTGTATTTTACAGTCAGTGTCACCCTCCTTACTGGACATGTCAGATTATTGTAAGATTACCTGTGTATTTTACAGTCTGTGTCACCCACCTTACTGGACATGTCAGATTATTGTAAGATTACCTGTGTATTTTACAGTCAGTGTCACCCTCCTTACTGGACATGTCAGATTATTGTAAGATTACCTGTGTATTTTACAGTCAGTGTCACCCTCCTTACTGGACATGTCAGATTATTGTAAGATTACCTGTGTATTTTACAGTCAGTGTCACCCACCTTACTGGACATGTCTGATTACTGTAAGATTACCTGTGTATTTTACAGTCAGTGTCACCCACCTTACTGGCCATGTCTGATTACTGTAAGATTACCTGTGTATTTTACAGTCAGTGTCACCCACCTTACTGGACATGTCTGATTATTGTAAGATGACATGTGTATTTTACAGTCAGTGTCACCCACCTTACTGGACATGTCTGATTACTGTAAGATTACCTGTGTATTTTACAGTCAGTGTCACCCACCTTACTGGACATGTCTGATTACTGTAAGATTACCTGTGTATTTTACAGTCAGTGTCACCCACCTTACTGGACATGTCTGATTACTGTAAGATTACCTGTGTATTTTACAGTCAGTGTCACCCACCTTACTGGACATGTCTGATTACTGTAAGATTACCTGTGTATTTTACAGTCAGTGTCACCCACCTTACTGGACATGTCAGATTACTGTAAGATTACCTGTGTATTTTAGTCAAAGACCTGAAGAAAGAGCTGGAAACATTACCCACCTTCTTTCCTGCCCTTTCTGTCTCCTCTCCGCCTTCTCCCTCCGCCTTCTTCTTCTTCTCCTTCTTCTTTTTCTTCTCTTTCTCTTTCTTTTTCTATCGACACAACAACGGCAGACAATAATCTGAAATTACCAGACTTTTTTTTTTGTTATGAATTTGTGTATGTAAGTGTGTTTGTTGAGACTTCAAGCTTTTTACATGAATACCAACTGTTTGGACGGTAATGTTTGCAGATATATTCATTGTTGTTAGTATTGTTGTTGTCGTGGTTCTGGTTGTTGTTAGCACTGTTGTTAGCATTGCTGTTGTTTTTTGTGGTCAAGTATTCTTGTCATCACTGCTGTTGTTGTGGACCTTGCCAACTCATTGGACTTACGTGCAGGCTTAACAATTATGCCACCATCATTTTGGATTGTCTCCCATCACATGGCATCAGTGGTGTCAGCGCATATGGAATTCATCCCAAGCGTGGAGACGTTATCTTGAGAAACTGAAAGAGAAACTTTTGTCATTATCATTGTTGTTGTTGTCACTTTTACTGCTGTTGTTATCATAGCTCTTTCATGAGATAATATTTTCTGAGATGATAAAACCATTTTTATCTTATCGTTTCAGATCGCACTGTTTCTTATTTCACCATCTCACCTTTCCGTCTTCATCGGTTGTTCCCTCTTCTGGGGACTCTACAGGTGTTTCCTCTCCCTCTTTGGATTTCTTCTTCTTTTTCTTCTTTTTCTGGAACATACAAAAAGAAAACATGATTCTTTGTCCGCCTGTGTCCCTGTGCTATTCATTAACACCAGGCGTTTTATATCAGTTATGCTTTTTCCAACATGCCATCCTATGGAAGTCTATACTGTACAGTTATCTTTTTATCTTTTATGTTCCTTCCAACATGCCATCCTATGGAAGTCTATACTGTACAGTTATCTTTTTATCTTTTATGTTCCTTCCAACATGCCATCCTATGGAAGTCTATACTGTACAGTTATCTTTTTATCTTTTATGTTCCTTCCAACATGCCATCCTATGGAAGTCTATACTGTACAGTTATCTTTTTATCTTTTATGTTCCTTCCAACATGCCATCCTATGGAAGTCTATACTGTACAGTTATCTTTTTATCTTTTATGTTCCTTCCAACATGCCATCCTATGGAAGTCTATACTGTACAGTTATCTTTTTATCTTTTATGTTCCTTCCAACATGCCATCCTATGGAAGTCTATACTGTACAGTTATCTTTTTATCTTTTATGTTCCTTCCAACATGCCATCCTATGGAAGTCTATACTGTACAGTTTTCTTTTTTATCTTGTATGTTTGTTTTTTTTCCAACATGATATCCTATGGAAGTCTATACTGTACGCTTTTCCTTTTGATCTCACCTTTCCCTCTTCATCAGTTGTTCCCTCTTCTGGGGACTCTACAGGTGTTTCCTTTCCCTCTTTGGATTTCCTCTTCTTTTTCTTCTTTTTCTAGAGCATACAAAAAGAAAACATTGTTATCATTATTGTTACTTTTTGTTTAAAGCCCAGCCGACTGCGTACAAAACTTCAACACGGAAAAAAAAGGGGAAAAATTAAGTACTCATCTCAATGCATTCGCACACACAATCTAAGGAAATGCTGGGGCGTTGACCACTCCGTCCAATTTATCACACAGGGGATTTGCAAAGACACACTGAATACAAATTGAATATAACTAAGGACATCAAAGCATGTATAAAAAAGAGCCTAAATTACCTAAAATTGCTTCTGCATATCTCATTTCCCTAGAGTCAAAAATGAATTTAATCATCATCATCATATCGAGCTTGCTCGGCTATCCATGACAAGTTTCTTCCATCCTTCTCTGTCAGACATTGCAGTAGGTAGTTCATCATACTGACAGCCCGTATCATCCATCAGTTGGTCGATGAAGGTCTTCTTTGGACGTCCTGGTCTTTATTTGCCGTGATTGGGTCTCCATAGTAGAACATCCCCCACCAGTTCTTCTTTGCTCACCAGCAGTGTCCTGCTCTTCTCCTCTCCAATGTCGTTGTTAGGGTCCAAGAAATTGAGCCATATGTAAGAACGGACTCCACTGCTGCTCGGAAGAAGTTCCTTTTCAGGTTGTCTGGTAGATTGGATTTCCAGATTTTGTCCAGTTGATTTAGTGCGCCCCAGGCATTTCCGAGTCTGACGTTGACGTCTTGTTCTGTGGAGTCAATGTACATGTAGCTGCCAAAGTATTTAAAGTCTTGAACTTGTTTGATCGTATCTCCATTGAGACTTCTCATACCTTCTGATGTGTCTTGGTTCACAGATGAACTCTGTTTTGTTCGCATTGAGGTGGAGCCCGATCTCCATTGCTGTTTTTTTCGACATTGTGAAGAAGCGATGTTGCATCCTTTAGGAAGTCTACGAGAACAGCCAGGTCATCAGCGTAATCTGCATCTGTTATCTTTACCGCAGGGTAGCATCTGCTCTTCTGTTCTGTGAGGGTAAAGCCGAGTTTTTTGTTCTTATCCACTGCTTTCCTCAGCACATTGTCGAGACAGATGATGAAAAGGTAGGGGGCAAGCGTATCTCCTTGAAGAACTCCAGCAGCAATGTTGAAGAAGTCTGTATCTCCCTGGGGGGAGCGAACCATACAGCGGGTATTCTGATACAGCATCATGATGGCGTCTACTGTTTCCTTGGGTAGTCCATATGCATAGAATCTCCATCTTTCCTCGGTGGATCGAATCAAAAGCTTTGGAAAAGTCGATAAATAGGAGAACAGCTGGGAGGTTTTTGGTTTTTATGCCTTCCAATACACGTCTGATGGTGAGTATTTGTCCTGATGTCGATCTATTTTGGCGAAACCCATTTTGGTTTTTCCTCAGAACTGGATCTGTCTCCGGCCTTGTCCTATTTAGGAGCATTAGGTTGTAGATCTTTGCAGAAATTGCAGTTAATGTGATTCCGCGGTAGTTCTTTGTGATTCCGAGGTCACCTTTCTTGGGGAAAGGAAGCAGGCATCCTTTAGTCCATTTGTTTATTGGGTCTTGGTTATAAACGTTGTTGCAGCATTCCAACAGTATCTGGTGAAATTCCTCTATTTTCCATACTTCCGCTGGTATCTCATCCAGTCCGCATGCTTTTCCACACTGAATGCTTTCCACTGCTATCAGTAGTTCGTCCAACGTAAACGGCCCTTTCTTGATATTCAGCTCCTCTGTGAAGACTGGAGTTATTTCTTCTTCAGAGATGTCTGGAGGGTAAAAGAAAACATGATTCTTTGTCCGCCTCTGTGTCCTCTGTGTCCCTGTGTCAGCTGTGTCCCTGTGTCCTCTCTGTGTCCTCTGTGTCCCTGTGTCCTCTGTGTCCCTGTGTCCTCTGTGTCCCTGTGTCCTCTGTGTCCCTGTGTGTCCTCTGTGTCCTCTGTGTCCCTGTCTCTGTGTCCCTGTGTCCTCTGTGTCCCTGTGTCCTCTGTGTCCCTGTGTCCTCTGTGTCCCTGTGTCCTCTGTGTCCCTGTGTCCTCTGTGTCCTCTGTGTCCCTGAGTCCTCTGTGTCCTCTGTGTCCTTTGTGTCCTCTGTGACCTCTGTGTCCTCTGTGTCCCTGTGTCTCTGTGTCCCTGTGTCCTCTGTGTCCCTGTGTCCTCTGTGTCCCTGTGTCCTCTGTGTCCTCTGTGTCCCTGTGTCCTCTGTGTCCCTGTGTCCTCTGTGTCCTCTGTGTCCTTTGTGTCCTCTGTGTCCCTGCGTCCTCTGTGTCCTCTGTGACCTCTGTGTCCTCCGTGTCCCTGTGTCCCTGTGTCCTCTATGTCCCTGTGTCCTCTGTGTCCTCTGTGTCCTGTGTCCTCTGTGTCCCTGTCCTCTGTGACCTCTGTGACCTCTGTGTCCTCTGTGTCCTCTGTTCCTCTGTGTCCTCTGTGTCCCTGTGTCCCTGTGTCCCTGTGTCCCTGTGTCCTGTGTCCTCTGTGTCCCTGTTCCTCTGTGTCCTCTGTGTCCCTGTGTCCTCTGTGTCCCTGTGTCCTCTGTGTCCTCTGTGTCCCTGTGTCCCTGTGTCTTCTGTGACCTCTGTGTCCTCTGTGTCCTCTGTGTCCTGTGTCCTCTGTGTCCCTGTCCTCTGTGTCCCTGTGTCCTCTGTGTCCCTGTGTCCCTGTCCTCTGTGACCTCTGTGTCCTCTGTGTCCTCTGTGTCCCTGTGTCCTCTGTGTCCCTGTGTCCCTGTGTCCTCTGTGTCCTCTGTGTCCTTTGTGTCCTGTCCTGTGTCCTCTGTGTCCCTGTCCTCTGTGTCCTCTGTGCCTCTGTGTCCTCTGTGTTCCCTGTGTCCTCTGTGTCCTCTGTGTCCTGTGTCCTCTGTGTCCCTGTCCTCTGTGTCCTGTGTGTCCTCTGTGTCCTGTGTCCTCTGTGTCCTGCCCTCTGTGTCCTGTGTCCTCTGTGTCCCTGTGTCCTCTGCGTCCCTGTCCTCTGTGACTCTGTGTCCTCTGTGTCCCTGTGTCCTTGTGTCCTCTGTGTCCTGTGTCCTCTGTGTCCTCTGTGTCTTCTGTGTCCTCTGTCCTGTGTCCTCTGTGTCCTCTGTGTCCTGTGTCCTCTGTGTCCTCTGTGTCCTATGTGTCCTGTGTCCTCTGTGTCCTCTGTGTCCTGTGTCCTGTGTCCTGTGTCCCTGTGTCCTCTGTGTCCTCTGTGTCCTCTGTGTCCTGTGTCCTCTGTGTCCTTGTGTCCTCTGTGTCCTGTGTCCTCTGTGTCCTGTGTCCTCTGTGTCCTCTGTGTCCTGTGTCCTCTGAGTCCTCTGTGT
>JAPXFY010000026.1:304764-307264 GCA_030674185.1 Monoplex corrugatus
ATTGGGATGTTGTTAGACTGCAATACTGTAAGATTGCAATGTTGTAAGACTGCAATACTGTAAGATAGCAATGTTGTAAGACTGCAATACTGTAAGATAGCAATGTTGTAAGACTGCAATACTGAAAGATTGCAATGTTGTAAGACTGCAATAGTGTAAGATTGCAATGTTGTAAGACTGCAATACTGTAGGATTGCAATGTTGTAAGACTGCAATACTGTAAGATAGCAATGTTGTAAGACTGCAATACTGTAAGATTGTGATGTTGTTAGATTGCAATGTGTGTGAGACTGCAATACTGTAAGATTGCAATGTTGTGAGACTGCAATACTCTAAGATTACAATGTTATACGACTGCAATACTGTAAAATTGTGATGTGTGAGACTGCAATACCGTAAGATTGTGATGTTATAAGACTGCAATACTGTAAGATTGCAATGTTGTGAGACTGCAATACTGTAAGATTGTGATGTTATAAGACTGCAATACTATAAGATTGCATGTTATAAGACTGCAATACTGTAAGATTGTGATGTTATAAGACTGCAATACTGTAAGATTGTGATGTTATAAGACTGCTATACTGTAAGAATGTGATGTTGTAAGACTGCAATACTGTAAGATTGTGATGTTATAAAACTGCAATACTGTAAGATTGTGATGTTATAAGACTGCAATACTTTAAGATTGTGATGTTATAAGACTGCAATACTGTAAGATTGTGATGTTATAAGACTGCAATAACTGTAAGATGGCAATGTTGTAAGATTGCAATACTGTAAGATGGCAATGTTATAAGACTGCAATACTCTAAGATTGTGATGTTGTTAGATTGCAATGTTGTAAGACTGCAATACTGTAAGATAGCAATGTTATAAGACTGCATTACTGTAAGATTGTGATGTTGTTAGATTGCAATGTTGTAAGACTCAATACTGTAAGATTGTGATGTTGTAAGACTGCAATACTGTAAGATGGCAATGTTGTAAGACTGCAATACTGTAAGATGGCAATGTTGTAAGACTGCAATACTGTAAGATTGTGATGTTGTAAGACTGCAATACTGTAAGATTGCAATGTTGTAAGACTGCAATTCTGTAAGATTGCAATGTTGTAAGACTGCAATACTGTAAGATAGCAATGTTGTAAGATTGCAATACAGTAAGATTGTGATGTTTTTAGACTGCAATACTGTAAGATTGTAATGTTGTTAGACTGCAATGTTGTTAGATTGCAATGTTGTAAGACTACAATACTGTAAGATTGTGATGTTGTTAGACTGCAATACTATAAGATTGTGATGTTGTTAGATTGCAATGTTGTTAGATTGCAATGTTATAAGTCTGGAATACTGTAAGATTGCAATGTTGTAAGACTGCAATTCTGTAAGATTGCAATGTTGTGAGACTGCAATACTGTAAGATTATGATGTTGTTAGATTGTAATGTTGTTAGATTGCAATGTTATAAGACTGGAATACTGTAAGATTGCAATGTTGTAAGACTGCAATTCTTTAGATTGCAATGTTGTGAGACTGCAATACTGTAAGATTGAGATTTTGTTAGATTGCAATGTTGTAAGACTGCAATACTGTAAGATTGCAATGTTGTAAGACTGCAATACTGTAAAATTGGGATGTTGTTAGATTGCAATGTTATAAGACTGTAATACTGTAAGATTGTGATGTTGTTAGATAGCAATGTTGTGACACTGCAATACTGTAAGATTGTGATGTTGTAAGACTGCAATACTGTAATATAGCAATGTTGTAAGACTGCAATACTGTAAGATTGCAATGTTGTAAGACTGCAATACTGTAAGATAGCAATGTTGTAAGACTGCAATACTGTACGATAGCAATATTGTAAGCTGCAATACTGTAAGACAGCAATGTTGTAAGACTGCAATTACTGGGGATTGCAATGTTGTAAGACTGCAATACTGTAAGATTGCAATGTTGTAAGACTGCAATACTGTAAGAATTGCAATGTTGTGCTTCGGGACTTGTCTGGTGCCTGATGTTAAGTCCTGATAAAATCTTTCGACTTCCACTAGTGGGACTGTAACAGGAGACTATCGAGGTTCGAGGATTTCCGAGGATTGCAACGGAAATTAATTTCATACATGTACCCAATCATCACTCCCAAGAGAAAGTACTAAGACTTTATGGAATGCATACAGGTGAATGGACCAGCATGGCAGGAAATGATAAGAGAAAATGAATGAAAGTCTCTGTGTCTTCTGTGTCCCCTGTGTCCTCTGTGTCCCTGTGTCCTCTGTGTCCTGCCTCTGTGTCCCTGTGTCCTCTGTGTCCTGTGTCCCTGTGTCCCTGTGTCCTCTGTGTCCCTGTGTCCCTGTGTCTCTGTGTCCTCTGTGTCCTCTGTGTCCTCTGTGTCCTGTGTCTCTGTGTCCTCTGTGTCCTCTGTTTCCTGTGCCTGTGTCCCGTTCTCTGTGTCCTCTGTGTCCCTGTGTCCTCTGTGTCCCTGTGTCTCTGTGTCC
>JAPXFY010000026.1:312264-317264 GCA_030674185.1 Monoplex corrugatus
GAGCAATGTCAGAGATGCCAAAAGTATGATGAAGTCTAGAAAGGAGAATACCATGATCAATGGTATCAAAGGCTGCAGACAGATCAAGGAGTGTGAGGAGAGAGACTTTGCCAGTATCAGTTGCAAGGAGGAGATTGTTGAGAATGTGTAGTAGGGCAGTTTCAGTGCTATGGCACTGGCGGTAGGCTGACTGGAAAGGATTGAGGAGATTGTTGGCAGACAAGTGAGAGTTCAGCTGGTTGAGGACGACTTTTTCAAGGAGTTTTGACAAGAAAGAGAGATTAGAGATAGGCCGGTAATTTTTCTGTTCATTTGGGTCTAAATTGTGTTTCTTGAGGAGAGGGTGAACAATAGCAGACTTGAAAGAATCTGGGATAGTTCCAGTTTGAAGAGAAGTGTTGATGATGTCAGTGATGAATGGGAGGAGAGTAGGGAGACAGTCGGCGTAGAGAGAACCTGGAAGAGGATCCAGTTCGCACACACACACACACACACACACACACACACACACACACACACACACAGTACTGTGTTCCATTCCACAATATGAGTCATGGCTGGTGGTATCACACACACACACACACACACACAGTATTGTGTTCCATTACCACAATATATAGTCATGGCCTGGTGGGTATCACACACAAACACACACACACACACACACACACAGTACTTGTGTTCATTACCACAATATATAGTCATGGCTGTGGGTATCCACACAAACACACCACACACACACACACACACACACACACACACACACACACACACACACACACACACACCACACGTCATGAAAGGCTCAGGAATTGATCTACACGTAGATCCTGTATCTATAAGACCTTCCTTTTCGCCAGTACCCAGTTGGGAACTCCAAAGAGCACAATTTGACGTACACCACACTAATTTAAAAAAAGGAGACAATATAAACTTACTGGCAAGTCAGGTTAAATGTCATATAGACGACTTATATTCCGATCATTTGAAAATTTACACTGATGGATCAGTAATTGAAAGAAAAGCAGGCTCAGCGTTTTTAATACCTGCTCTCAAAATTGAAAAATCTTTCTACATAGGACTTGATAAATCTGTCTTTACAGCTGAACTCTTTGCAATATTAATGGCTTTAAACTTTATGATAAGTCTTCCTAGGACAATTTTTCAAATACTTTTTTGCGTTGATTCAAAATCAGTACTTCAGGCTCTTGAATTATCAAAATTACAAACAAGATCAGAAATGATTCTGGAAATTAGCCACTTGATTCATAATTTATCTTTAAGAGGCACTGATATTACTTTCTGCTGGATACCTTCTCATAGTTCTTTTCGTTATAATGATAAAGTTGACAGGGCTGCCAAACGGGGAGCTAATAACTCACCAGATTCAAACAATATCCAGCTTTCTCTCTCGTTGCACGAGAATTACACTTTAGTAGACAACTACGTCTGGAAGCAGTTCCAATTAAAACAGAAAAAGTATGATAAATGTCACATGAACTTTGAAGTTAGCAAAATACTTAAGCAGCTTCATGCCAGCAGAATTATACAATCCCTTATGTATAGATGGAAACTTGATGCATTCAAAACAAAATACACCAAGAACATAGTGTGTCTGTGTGGAAAGAAGATAACACATAGTCATATTCTTTCTTGCGTTAAGGTAAAACGACATATTCCAACACTATCTATGAGTACAGTTTCTGATATATTTGCCTCATCATCATTACTGTATGAATTTTTTGTTAGCCTGTCAAAAAGTCCTATAGCGAATTACCTTTAAAATGTTATTTCACTTGTTCACTGTTATGGTTAGTCAATTATTAGTTTTTATTTTTTCTTCATTTCTTCCAGATATTTATTAATTTTGTTTGTTAGTTTGTTTGTTTGTTTAAATCGTTAATTATGGTAACATTATTTGTTAGTTTTACTTTCCCCTCTTCAAAACAGTTGTTTTCTGGATCATCTTTTCTCAAGTTCAAAATTGACAATTTTCAAATATTCTCTTCACTCCTCCTCTATCACCCCCCCCCCCTTCCCTTTTTATTTTTTTATTTTTTGTGTGTGTCTAAAATCACTTTAGTGAATAGAATTAAATCAAAGACCACCACCACACACACACACACACACACACAACTTGTGTTCCATTACCACAATATGTAGTCATGGCCTGGTGGTTATCACACACACACACACACACACACACACACACACACACACACACACACACACACACACACACACACACATACACACACACACTCACACACACACACACACACACACACACACACTCACACACACACACACACACACACACACACACACACACACACACACACACACACACAGTACTTGTGTTCAATTTTCCCAATATGTGGTCATGGCCTGGTGGTTACAACATAAACACCCCCACAGGACAAAAGAACTTAAGTTCCATTCCCAGACCTGAGATGTGCTTTTTCTGTAGTCTCCCCCGACACCCTCTTACTGTGCACCCATAACTGGCATAAATGCAAGTCTTTCGTGTAATAAATAAAACAAGGCAACGTGTGGCAGCACCGTGCTCTTGCTCACATATACACACACAATAACGTGCATACACACATACACAGACATACTCATATACAGACATTACACACATAAACACTCAAACATACACACACACACACACACATACACACACACACACACACACATACACACACACACACAATATATATATACACACACACACACACACACACACACACCACACACACACACACACACACACACACACACACACACACACACACACACATACACGGACTGGCAGACAAAGACAGAAACAGGCAAGGCAAGGCAAGGCAAGACAAGGCAAGGCAAGGCAAGGCAAGACAAGACAAGGCAAGACAGGGCAAGACAAGGCAAGACAAGACAAGGCAAGACAAAACAAGGCAAGGCAAGGCAAGGCAAGGCAAGACAAGACAAGGCAAAGCAAGGCAGGACAAGACAAGACATGGCAAGACAAGACAAGGCAAGACAAGGCAAGGCAAGACAAGCCAGGACAAGGCAAGACGAGGCAAGGCAAGGCAAGCCAGGACAGGGCAAGACAAGACAAGACAAGGCAAGGCAAGGCAAGACAAGGCAGGACAGGACGGGACAAGACAAGACAAGACAATCTGTTTTACATCCAGCCCTCACCCCAAAGTTGAACCAAGCAGACAGACACACAGACAGATAGAAAGACAGAACACAGACAGACACACAGACAGACAGACACACAGACAGACACACAGACAGACACACAGACACTGAGACAGATAGAAAGACAGACACACAGACAGGCAGATAGAAAGACAGACAAACAGATAGACACACAGACAGACAGACAGACGTATAGAAAGACAGACAGATAGATCACCAGTCACCATGGTGCCGTGGTTAGCGCAATAAACTACCAACTGGAATGTTATAGGATCAAACCCTATCTGTCCCATCAAAATCACCACAGGTAGGATTTTTCGGCTCTAACTGACCTGTGTCCAGAACTGAGTGTGCTATGGATTTACTGGAAAGACTGTGACCACACAGTCTAGTCTCATCCACTTCACGGATGCGTCACTGAGGGTGCTGCTCATATCTTCCGGCCAACACCGCATGTGTCTGTATCTCTCAGGCCTGGATGACGCCAGGGTATGTTATAAAGTAAGCATAGACTACAGTCTCAGTCCTGGAGAGAACTCCATACAGCATCAGGATTATCACAGCACTGTTGGAAAAAAAAACTGTACCAGTTTCTGTGGCCATTAGGCTTGCTGAAGAAACGGGACTGAAAAGCAAAACAAACATAATAAATAAATAATTACAATATTTATATAGCGCAAAATCTTGATAAAATCAAATCTAAGCGCTGAAGCAGACACACACGCAAGCACGCACGCACGCACGCACGCACACACACGCACGCACACACACACACACACACACACACACACACACACACACACACGCATGGCTATATATGGGGAGAAAGAATAAAAGCAATAAAAGCAAGAATAAAACCAATGGAAAATTATAGAGAGCATAGCATATACAATTATATATTATAACCATGTGATTCCCTCCGAGCGGAGACAGACTGCAGAGGGGGGGGGGGGGTTGAGTGAGGTTAGGATTTTATGCGGAGGAGAAAAGGTGAGTTTTGAGAGCGGACTTGAAGGAGACAAAAGTAGGTTGCTGACGGACTGAGAGAGGAAGTTTGTTCCAGGAGAGTGGACCAGAAACAGAGAAGGCTCGTGGACCATAGGTATTGAGCTTAGTGCGTGGAAAGCGAAGAGTCAGAGGATCGGAGGCAGAGCGGAGGGTACGTGAGGGAAGATAGATCTCAAGTAGGCTTGACAGGTAATCGGGGGCTGCGTTATTGAGGCTTTTGTAGCACATGGTGTCTAGTTTGTACTGTATGCGCTTTGATACAGGGAGCCAGTGAAGTTGTGCCAGGAGAGGAGATATGTGGTCAGCTTTTTTCTTTTTGAGTACAAGGCGTGCAGCATTGTTTTGAATGCGCTGTAGGATGTGAATGGTGGAGGCAGGAAGACCAGACAGGAGTGAATTGCAATAGTCAATGCGAGACATTATGAAGGAGAGAACGAGTTTTGCAGTTGTTTCGACAGAGAGATACTTCCTGATCAGCCTTATACGATGGAGATGATAGTAGCAGGATCTGGCAGTTTGAGAAACAAAGTTGTTCATGAAGAGGGTAGAGTCAATGCAGACACCAAGGTTTTTAGCTGAATCAGAAATAGAGAGAGAGAGAGGAAAGGGAGAGAGAGAGAGAGAGCGAGCGAGAGAGAGAGGGGGGATAGAGAGAAAGAGAAGTGGAAGAGAGAGGGAGAGAGAGAGAGAGAGAAAGAGATAGAGACACACACACAGACAGACAGACACACACAGAGCAAGAAAAAATGTGTATGTGTGTGTGTGCGCGCGCATGTGCGCTTATGTCTGCACGTGTGTTGCAT
>JAPXFY010000026.1:322264-349764 GCA_030674185.1 Monoplex corrugatus
AAGTATGCTCAAAGCAATGGACAGGCTGAACGTGCAGTACCAACTGTCAGAAAGTTGCTGAAAAAGTCCAAACACCTATACACAGCTCTTGTTTTGTACAGAGCAATACCGCTCCAGGACGGCTATTCCCACACCGCATGGATGAATAATAATAATAATAATAATAATAATATATATTTTATTTATATAGCGCAAAATCTTGATAAAATCAAATCTAAGCCCTGAGCGTATACATGCATACATACCTACATACATATGAGCGTATACATGCATACATACATGCATACATACTTACATACATAAATCTAAGCTGAGCGTATACATGCATACATACATACATAAATCTAAGCGTATACATACATACATACATACATACATACATACATACATACATACATACATACATACGAACGCACATGCATACATAATAATTACAATATTTATATAGCGCAAATCTCGACAAAATCAAAACCAAGCGCCGAAAAGACACACGCACGCACGCACGCACGCACGCACGCACACGCACACCACACACACACACACACACCACACACACACACACACACACACACACACACACACACACACACATGCATGGCCACAAATGGGGAGAAAAGAATAAATGCAATAAAAGCAAGAATAAAACCAATGGAAAACCACAGAGAGCACATCATATACAATTATATATTAAAACAAAGTGATTCCCCTCCGAGCGGAGACAGGCTGCAGAGGGGGGTTGAGTGAGGTTAGGATTTTATGCGGAGGAGAAAAGGTGAGTTTTGAGAGCGGACTTGAAGGAGGCAAAAGTAGGTTGCTGACGGACTGAGAGAGGAAGTTTGTTCCAGGAGAGTGGACCAGAAACAGAGAAGGCTCGTGGACCATAGGTATTGAGCTTAGTGCGTGGAAAGCGAAAAGTCAGAGGATCGGAGGCAGAGCGGAGGGTACGTGAGGGAACATAGATCTCAAGTAGGCTTGACAGGTAATCGGGAGCTGTCAAAACGTCACCGAAAATGTCCAAAGACCTATTCACAGCTCTTCTCTTGAACAGAGCAATACCTTCCAGAACGGCTGTTCCTCTGGCAAACTCCTCATGGGTAGAAAACTGGAGACCAAAGTCCCCCAGCCTTCCTTCAACCCTTTCTTCCCAAATACCCAACTTGAATGACACACAGAAGAAAAAAATCTGCAAAAGGAAAAGGAGAAGAAGAAGAAGAAACACACACACACCACACACACACACACACACACACACACACACACACACAACACACACACACACACACACACACACACACACACACACACACACACACACACACACACACACTAATATCACTTATAGTGAAAAGACGTTAAATCAAGGAACAAACGAACACACACACACACACACACACACACACACACACACACACACACACACACACACACACACACACACACACACACACACACACACACACACACCAATGTCACAATTACAACAAACAACATGCAGCAAAGGAAGCTCAACCACTGACCAAAGACGACACTGTATTCATCAAAGACAGGCAAAATCAGGGAAAGTGCTCTCCAACCATCACAATCCTCATTTTAACATTAGAGGAACACACAGTGGCACCGTTCATCAAAACTGGACACACCTGACGACAACTTCAGACAAGCCATCAACACCCATGACGTCAGCCATAACGCTACAACAGCCCAGTGGCCACATCCTTCCCACAGCCAACGTCAGCCAGTCATCACATCCTTCCCACAGCCAACATCAACCAGTCATCACACACAGCCAACGTCAACCAGTCATCACACACACAGCCAACGTCAACCAGTCATCACACACAGCCAACGTCAACCAGTCATCACACACAGCCAACGTCAGCCAGTCATCACATCCTTCCCACAGCCAACGTCAGCCAGTCATCACATCCTTCCCACAGCCAACATCAACCAGTCATCACACACAGCCAACGTCAACCAGTCATCACACACACAGCCAACGTCAACCAGTCATCACACACAGCCAACGTCAACCAGTCATCACACACAGCCAACGTCAGCCAGTCATCACATCCTTCCCACAGCCAACGTCAACCAGTCATCACACACAGCCAACATCAACCAGTCATCACACACAGCCAACGTCAACCAGTCATCACACACACAGCCAACGTCAACCAGTCATCACACACAGCCAACGTCAACCAGTCATCACACACAGCCAACGTCAACCAGTCATCACATCCTTCCCACAGCCAACGTCAACCAGTCATCACATCCTTCCCACAGCCAACGTCAACCAGTCATCACACACAGCCAACGTCAACCAGTCATCACACACAGCCAACGTCAACCAGTCATCACACACAGCCAACGTCAACCAGTCATCACATCCTTCCCACAGCCAACGTCAACCAGTCATCACATCCTTCCCACAGCCAACGTCAACCAGTCATCACATCCTTCCCACAGCCAACGTCAACCAGTCATCACACACAGCCAACGTCAACCAGTCATCACACACAGCCAACGTCAACCAGTCATCACACACAGCCAACGTCAGCCAGTCATCACATCCTTCCCACAGCCAACGTCAACCAGTCATCACACACAGCCAACATCAACCAGTCATCACACACACAGCCAACATCAACCAGCCATCACACACAGCCAACGTCAACCAGTCATCACATCCTTCCCACAGCCAACATCAACCAGTCATCACACACAGCCAACGTCAACCAGTCATCACACACAGCCAACATCAACCAGTCATCACACACAGCCAACGTCAGCCAGTCATCACACACACAGCCAACGTCAGCCAGTCATCACATCCTTCCCACAGCCAACATCAACCAGTCATCACACACAGCCAACGTCAACCAGTCATCACACACAGCCAACATCAACCAGTCATCACACACAGCCAACATCAACCAGTCATCACACACAGCCAACATCAACCAGTCATCACACACACAACCAACGTCAGCCAGTCATCACACACAGCCAACGTCAACCAGTCATCACACACAACCAACGTCAACCAGTCATCACACACAGCCAACGTCAACCAGTCATCACACACAGCCAACGTCAACCAGTCATCACACACAGCCAACGTCAACCAGTCATCACACACAGCCAACGTCAACCAGTCATCACACACAGCCAACGTCAACCAGTCATCACATTCTTCCCACAGCCAACGTCAACCAGTCATCACACACACAGCCACATACACAAAAAAAACACAGGATAGCCAGTCACCCGTTGTGTCTGAATCATCAAGAAACCAGACAAACTTAGTTAGATCTAATCTATGAGTAAACTGAATCATTCGGTTCTTCATGGACATATCAGTGTGGAAATTGTGGCTACATCTAGATCTACACAGTACTGAACTTGTCAATAGATTTACACCTTAATGACTATTTCTTGTTAATGTTTGAATTTCGCAAAATGTTTGAATTTTGCTTTATTTCACATTATTTATAACAGTTTATGCATCGCATTTATGACAAGTTTAACTTAGTCTTTAAATTCAATGTAATAACTCGAATTTAATTTAAAACAAAGTCCTTTAACAAAAATATATTGCAATGTTTGAAGCAAAAGACACAAACTACAAGCTTCAAACTCAAAAGCAAGTTTAGATCTACGCTGAACTCTACTAAGGAGATGTAAAATTGGCTTTGACAGTTAGATCAATATAACTTACTACAATATCAAATGTAAAAACTTGATGAACATTGAACAATCTTCAAAATATTACATATGTGATTTTATCATCATTATCATACAGACATCCAGTTAATTCATACTTAAAAGGGGAAAGAACAATGTGGACATTATATCTATCGTTAAATAACAGCTAACCTGGTAAAATGTTATGTGCTTGCCTTATGTAGAAAGGGAGATGAGATAATCTGTCCACATCATCACATTCCACAGACCTGGCAGCAGACGAACATATGAGAAGGGACGTAACTCCCGTTGTAATGATGAGATCCGGGCTTTTGTTTTATCCATGACAACATAATGCCAAGATTAACGACGTTCAACTACCGACCGGTCAAAGCTACAAACAATCCGTTAAAAAACCCAAATCTATTTAAATTAACAAAACAACAACAACAGTTAAAAAAAAAACAAGCACATGATTAGCCTTTGAAATCTGAGATTCATTAAACAAATCTTTTCCTTATGTAGAATCACATAAGATGAAATCTACTGATATTTTGTAAGAACTAGAAAAGTACATCTGGCAGAACATCTCCGGACAGGCTGTTTTAAAGGAGTCTGCTGTATAGTGTTTATATCTCACGTTGTGCATATCCAAGTATTCAATAAGAAAATGTCTGATACTGAGTGGCTTGTCACACACTATGCACTATGGTGCGTCTCCATTTTTTATTAACAGGTAGAAATGAAAACGATCCTGGTCAAATCTTGACAGTGAATGTTTTGTTAAACAGCATAAGGTCCTAATACACCCACATTTGGAATACGTCAACTTTTTTTGCATCATCGCACTTGGGATATTTCTTATTTCTTTGTGCTCACCTTAGTTCCTTTCCTTCGTGATTTTTTTTCTTTTTCGTCTTCTACTTCTTTTTGTTGTTTTTGTTTGTTTGTTTGTTTGTTTGTTTGTTTGTTTGTTTGTTTGTTTGTTTGTTTGGTCCCATTTTCTATGCCACCTTAAAGGCCAAAGAAGCTGGTACAGTTTACAATGCAATCATGATGACAGCGATGAGGATGATAGTCATGATGCTACGGAGTTCCATCTAGGATTGAGACTGCATGACAGGGCTGTACTCTACGTCCAGTATCGTAATATATCCTAACATCAACCAGGTCCGAGTGATACCAACATCTGCGGTATTGGTCTGAAGATTTGAGCAACATCCTGTATGATTCATCTGTGAAGTGGATGAGACTCGACAGTGTCGTCCCGGTCTTCCCAATAAGCCCATAGCATGCTCAACTCTTGGTAGGAGCTTGTTGGAGCCGAAAAACCCCATTGATTTTTGAAGGTACTGATGGGGATTCAGAACCACAACCTTCCAGTCGGTAGTCCGTTACACAAACCACTTCACCATGGCAGACTATGTAAACATGTTATGCCTCAAGGTATCCTTTCACCATGGCAGACTATGTAAACATGTTATGCCTCAAGGCATCCTTTCACCATGGCAGACTATGTAAATATGTTATGCCTCAAGGTATCCTTTCACCATGGCAGACTATATAAACATGTTATGCCTCAAGGTATCCTTTCACCATGGCAGACTATGTAAATATGTTATGCCTCAAGGCATCCTTTCACCATGGCAGACTATATAAACATGTTATGCCTCAAGGTATCCTTTCACCATGGCAGACTATATAAACATGTTATGCCTCAAGGTATCCTAATTTGAAAATACAATCAATAGTCACTGAAATGGTACAGCACAGAACTACTAAAGAGCACCTGGAGAAAGAAAAGCAAGTACACATATCAATGCATAAATTTGCATACATAATCTAAGGACATAGCCTTGGCACTGACCACTCCGTCCAATTTATCACTGGGGGATTTTTAAAAAAATCAAACCTGAACACAAGTGTAATGCAATAGGGTACGATACAAATACGATACAAACACCATACAAAACCGACTAGACGGAACAGGACTGGACAAAAGACAGGACTGAGGATAGGACAGGGGCAGGACAGGACAGGGTACAGAACAAGAATGGACAGGACAGGACAGGGTACAGAACAAGAATGGACAGGACAGGAAAGGGTACAGAACATGAATGGACAGGACAGGACAGGGTACAGAACACGAATGGACAGGACAGGGTACAGAACATGAATGGACAGGACAGGACAGGGTACAGAACAAGAATGGACAGGACAGGACAGGGTACAGAACAAGAATGGACAGGACAGGACAGGGTACAGAACAAGAATGGACAGGACAGGACAGGGTACAGAACATGAATGGACAGGACAGGACAGGGTACAGAACATGAATGGACAGGACAGGGTACAGAACATGAATGGACAGGACAGGGTACAGAACAAGAATGGACAGGACAGGGTACAGAACAAGAATGGACAGGACAGGACAGGGTACAGAACAAGAATGGACAGGACAGGACAGGGTACAGAACAAGAATGGACAGGACAGGGTACAGAACAAGAATGGACAGGACAGGGTACAGAACATGAATGGATAGGACAGGACAGGGTACAGATCAAGAATGGACAGGACAGGGTACAGAACAAGAATGGACAGGACAGGGTACAGAACATGAATGGACAGGACAGGACAGGGTACAGAACAAGAATGGACAGGACAGGATACAGAACATGAATGGACAGGACAGGACAGGGTACAGAACATGAATGGACAGGACAGGGTACAGAACATGAATGGACAGGACAGGGTACAGAACATGAATGGATAGGACAGGACAGGGTACAGATCAAGAATGGACAGGACAGGGTACAGAACAAGAATGGACAGGACAGGGTACAGAACATGAATGGACAGGACAGGACAGGGTACAGAACAAGAATGGACAGGACAGGGTACAGAACATGAATGGACAGGACAGGACAGGGTACAGAACAAGAATGGACAGGAGAGGGTACAGAACATGAATGGACAGGACAGGAGAGGGTACAGAACAAGAATGGACAGGACAGGGTACAGAACAAGAATGGACAGGACAGGACAGGGTACAGAACAAGAATGGACAGGACAGGACAGGATACAGAACAAGAATGGACATGACAGGGTACAGAACATGAATGGACAGGACAGGGTACAGAACAAGAATGGACAGGACAGGACAGGGTACAGAACAAGAATGGACAGAACAGGACAGGGTACAGAACAAGAATGGACAGGACAGGGTACAGAACAAGAATGGACAGGACAGGACAGGGTACAGAACAAGAATGGACAGGACAGGACAGGGTACAGAACAAGAATGGACAGGACAGGACAGGACAGGGTACAGAACAAGAATGGACAGAACAGGACAGGGTACAGAACAAGAATGGACAGGACAGGACAGGGTACAGAACAAGAATGGACAGGACAGGACAGGACAGGGTACAGAACAAGAATGGACAGGACAGGACAGGGTACAGAACAAGAATGGACAGGACAGGACAGGACAGGACAGGACAGGGTACAGAACAAGAATGGACAGGACAGGACAGGGTACAGAACAAGAATGGACAGGACGGGACAGGACAGGGTACAGAACAAGAATGGACAGGACAGGACAGGGTACAGAACAAGAATGGACAGGACAGGACAGGACAGGGTACAGAACAAGAATGGACAGGACAGTGTACAGAACAAGAATGGACAGGACAGGACAGGGTACAGAACACGAATGGACAAGACAATACAGGGGACAGGACAGGACATGGGACAAGACAAGACAGGACAACACAGACGGTGAGATACTGACCTGCCTGTTCCAGTCTCTGTCTGGAGAAGAGGAGGAGCGGGACCTGCTGGACACACTGCTGCTGTGGTAAGGATTGGGGAGGGTGGTGGCCACCCCACTCATCATGCCCACCCTCTCTCTCCCTCTCACTCCCCGACCTCAACTTATCAATTGTCACTTCTCAATGCCCTCCTGTACTCCGCCATTCCCACAACTGTTGCCCATGTTCAGGCCCACAATTTTCCAGAGGGGGTGTGTGGTTGGGTGTGGGGTGACGTAATTCTGTTGTGACGTTTTTGTTTTCTGGTTTAGACGTCCTGCACGTGCTGTTGTTCGCGTCATACGTCTTGGATTTCTCCATGGACCATTTTGTTGGGGATGTAGATCCTGCCCTTTATCATCACTAGGGCCGTCATTGTTACCGTTAGTTCTTAATGGACCTGTCATTGTTTCCGTTAGTTCTCCATGGACCTGTCATTAATACCGTTAGTTGACCATGGACCTGTCATTATTACCGTTAGTTGACCATGGACCTGTCATTGTTACCGTTAGTTGACCATGGACCTGTCATTATTACCGTTAGTTCTTCATGGACCTGTCATTATTACCGTTAGTTCTCCATGGACCTGTCATTATTACCATTAGTTCTCCTTGGACCTGTCATTATTACCGTTAGTTTTTCATGGACCTGTCATTATTACCGTTAGTTCTTCATGGACCTGTCATTATTACCGTTAGTTCTTCATGGACCTGTCATTATTACCGTTAGTTCTCCATGGACCTGTCATTATTCCCGTTAGTTGACCATGGACCTGTCATTATTACCGTTAGTTGACCATGGACCTGTCATTATTACCGTTAGTTGATCATGGACCTGTAATTATTACCGTCAGTTCTCCATGGACCTGTCATTATTACCGTTAGTTCTCTATGGACCTGTCATTATTACCGTTAGTTGACCATGGACCTGTCATTATTACCATTAGTTGACCATGGACTTGTCATTAATACCGTTAGTTGACCATGGACATGTCATTATTACCGTTAGTTCTCCATGGACCTGTCATTATTACCGTTAGTTCTTCATGGACCTGTCACTATTACCATTAGTTCTCCATGGACCTGTCATTATTACCGTTAGTTGACCATGGACCTGTCATTATTACCGTTCGTTCTCCATGGACCTGTCAATATTACCGTCAGTTCTCTATGGACCTGTCATTATTACCGTTAGTTCTCCATGGACCTGTCTATCATGATTACCGTTAGTTCTCCACGGACCTGTCATTATTACGTTAGTTCTCCATGGACCTGTCATTATTACCATTACTTGACCATGGACTTGTCATTATTACCGTTAGTTCTCCATGGACCTGTCATTATTACCGTTAGTTGACCATGGACCTGTCATTATTACCGTTAGTTCTCCATGGACCTGTCATTATTACCGTTAGTTGACCATAGACCTGTCATTATTACCGTTAGTTGACCATGGACCTGTCATTATTACCGTTAGTTGACCATAGACCTGTCATTATTACCGTTAGTTCTCCATGGACCTGTCATTATTAATAATAATTAATAATAATTACAATATTTATATAGCGCAAAATCTTGATAAAATCAAATCTAAGCGCTGAAGCAGACACACACGCAAGCACGCACGCACGCACACACACACACACACACACACACACACACACACACACACACACACACACACACACACACACACACACACACACACTCACACACACACGCATGGCTATAAATGGGGAGAAAGAATAAAAGCAATAAAAGCAAGAATAAAAGCAATGGAAAATTATAGAGAGCATAGCATATACAATTATATATTATAACCATGTGATTCCCCTCCGAGCGGAGACAGGCTGCAGAGGGGGGGGGGGGGGGGGTTGAGTGAGGTTAGGATTTTATGCGGAGGAGAAAAGGTGAGTTTTGAGAGCGGACTTGAAGGAGACAAAAGTAGGTTGCTGACGGACTGAGAGAGGAAGTTTGTTCCAGGAGAGTGGACCAGAAACAGAGAAGGCTCGTGGACCATAGGTATTGAGCTTAGTGCGTGGAAAGCGAAAAGTCAGAGGATCGGAGGCAGAGCGGAGGGTACGTGAGGGAAGATAGATCTCAAGTAGGCTTGACAGGTAATCGGGGGCTGCGTTATTGAGGCTTTTGTAGCACATGGTGTCTAGTTTGTACTGTATGCGCTTTGATACAGGGAGCCAGTGAAGTTGTGCCAGGAGAGGAGATATGTGGTCAGCTTTTTTCTTTTTGAGTACAAGGCGTACAGCATTGTTTTGAATGCGCTGTAGGATGTGAATGGTGGAGGCAGGAAGACCAGACAGGAGTGAATTGCAATAGTCAATGCGAGACATTATGAAGGAGAGAACGAGTTTTGCAGTTGTTTCGACAGAGAGATACTTCCTGATCAGCCTTATACGATGGAGATGATAGTAGCAAGATCTGGCAGTTTGAGAAACAAAGTTGTTCATGGAGAGGGTAGAGTCAATGCAGACACCAAGGTTTTTAGCTGAATCAGAAATTGGGACTGATGTGTTACATAATGGGAGAGAAAGAGGAGGCAGCTGAGAAAGTTTCTGACGGGTGCCAATGAGGATAGCTTCTGTCTTGTCGTCATTACCGTTAGTTGACCATGGAACTGTCATTATTTCCGTTAGTTCTCCATGGACCTGTCATTATTACCGTCAGTTCTCCATGGACCTCTCATTATTACCGTTAGTTCTCCATGGACCTGTCTATCATTATTACCGTTAGTTGACCATGGACCTGTCATTATTACCGTTAGTTCTCCATGGACCTGTCATTATTACCGTTAGTTGACCATGGACCTGTCATTATTACCGTTAGTTGACCATGGAACTGTCTTTATTACCGTTAGTTGACCATGGACCTGTCTATCATTATTACCGTTAGTTGACCATGGACCTGTTGTTATTACCGTCAGTTCTCCACGGACCTGTCATTATTACCGTTAGTTCTCCACGGACCTGTCATTATTACCGTTAGTTGACCATAGACCTGTCATTATTACCGTTAGTTGACCATGGATATGTCTATCATTATTACCGTTAGTTCGAATGGACCTGTTTATCATTATTACCGTTATTTGACCATAGACCTGTCTATCACTATTACCGTTAGTTCTCCATGGACCTGTCATTATTACCGTTAGTTGACCATAGACCTGTCATTATTACCGTTAGTTGACCATAGACCTGTCATTATTACCGTTAGTTGACCATAGACCTGTCATTATTACCGTTAGTTCTCCATGGACCTGTCATTATTACCGTTAGTTCTCCATGGACCTGTCTATCATTATTACCGTTAGTTCTCCATGGACCTGTCTGTCATTATTACCGTTAGTTCTCCATGGACCTGTCTGTCATTATTACCGTTAGTTGACCTTGGACCTGTCTGTCATTATTACCGTTAGTTCTCCATGGACCTGTCTGTCATTATTACCGTTAGTTGACCTTGGACCTGTCTGTCATTATTACCGTTAGTTCTCCATGGACCTGTCTGTCATTATTACCGTTAGTTCTCCATGGACCTGTCTGTCATTATTACCGTTAGTTGACCTTGGACCTGTCTGTCATTATTACCGTTAGTTCTCCATGGACCTGTCTGTCATTATTACCGTTAGTTGACCTTGGACCTGTCTGTCATTATTACCGTTAGTTCTCCATGGACCTGTCTGTCATTATTACCGTTAGTTCTCCATGGACCTGTCTGTCATTATTACCGTTAGTTGACCTTGGACCTGTCTGTCATTATTACCGTTAGTTCTCCATGGACCTGTCTATCATTATTACCGTTAGTTGTCCTTGGACCTGTCTGTCATTATTACCGTTAGTTCTCCATGGACCTGTCTATCATTATTACCGTTAGTTGACCATGGACCTGTCATTATTACCGTTAGTTGACCATGGACCTGTCATTATTATCGTTAGTTCTCCATGGACCTGTCATTATTACCGTTAGTTGACCATGCACCTGTCATTATTACCGTTAGTTCTCCATGGACCTGTCATTATTACCGTTAGTTGACCATGGACCTGTCATTATTACCGTTAGTTCTCCATGGACCTGTCATTATTACCGTTAGTTCTCCATGGACCTGTCATTATTACCGTTAGTTCTCCATGGACCTGTCTATCATTATTATCGTTAGTTCTCCATGGACCTGTCATTATTACCGTTAGTTGACCATGGACCTGTCATTATTACCGTTAGTTGACCATGGACCTGTCATTATTACCGTTAGTTCTCCATGGACCTGTCTATCATTATTACCGTTAGTTGACCATGGACCTGTCATTATTACCGTTAGTTCTCCATGGACCTGTTTATCATTATTACCGTTAGTTCTCTATGGACCTGTCTATCATTATTACCGTTAGTTCTCCATGGACCTGTCTATCATTATTACCGTTAGTTCTCCATGGACCTGTCTATCATTATTACCGTTAGTTCTCCATTGACCTATTTTATTACCGTTAGTTCTCCATGGACCTGTCATTATTACCGTTAGTTCTTCATGGACCTGTCATTATTACCGTTAGTTCTCCATGGACCTGTCATTATTACCGTTAGTTCTTCATGGACCTGTCATTATTACCGTTAGTTCTTCATGGACCTGTCATTATTACCGTTAGTTCTTCATGGACCTGTCATTATTACCATTAGTTCTCCACGGACCTGTCATTATTACCGGTAGTTCTCCATGGACCTGTCATTATTACCGTTAGTTCTTAATGGACCTGTCATTATTACCGTTAGTTCTCCATGGACCTGTCATTATTACCGTTAGTTCTCCATGGACCTGTCATTATTACCGTTAGTTCTCCATGGACCTGTCATTATTACCATTAGTTCTCCATGGACCTGTCATTAATTACCGTTAATTCTCCATGGACCTGTCATTATTACCGTTAGTTCTTCATGGACCTGTCATTATTACCGTCAGTTCTGCATGGACTTCTCCATCACTAGGGCCCATGGTGATTACCTTTAATTCTCTATGGACCTCTTTGTTCTGGATGGAGACCCTGCTGTTTGTCATCACTTGGGCCCATCATGAATATCATCATCAGTCTTCTTTTACTAAGACCAAACTGGACTGCCCCCACGTTGGGCTGTGTGCTTGTATCACTGCCAGACACCGCGTGGCGTGACTCAAAATCTGTCAAATGGCCACTCGCAGACTCATCTCAATTTTCTTCGTTGTTTACTTGTTCGTTTGCTTGGCGGATCGGTTGGCTGGTTGGCTGGCTGGCTGGCTACATGGGTGGGTGGGTAAGTGACTGTTGATTTAGTCATTTGTCAGGATAGTTGGAGGCTGAATGGGTCGATTTGTTTCTGGTTAGTTGGTTGGCTGTCTGGTTGATTGGTTAGTTGGTTGGTAAGCCAATTGGTTGTCTGGTTGATTGGTTGATTGGTTAGTTGGTTGGTAAGCCGATTGGTTGTCTGGTTGGTTTGTTAGTTGATTGGTTAGTTGGTTGGTAAGCCGATTGGTTGTGTGGTTGGTTGGTTGATTGGTTAGTTGGTTGGTAAGCCGATTGGTTGTCTGGTTGGTTAGTTGGTTGGTAAGCCGATTGGTTGTCTGGTTGGTTAGTTGGTTGGTAAGCCGATTGGTTGTCTGGTTGGTTGGTTGATTGGTTAGATGGTTGGTTGGCCGATTGGTTGTCTGGTTGGTTGGTCGATTGGTTAGTTGGTTGGTTGGCTGATTGGTTGTCTGCTTGGTGGGTTGATTGGTTATTGGTTGGTGCCGATTGGTTGTCTGGTGGTTGTTGATTGATTGGTTGGCTGATTGTCTGGTTGGTTGGTTGATTGGTTAGTTGGTTGGTAAGCCGATTGGTTGTCTGCTTGGTTGGTTGATTGGTTGGTTAGTAAGCTGATTGGTTGTCTGGTTGGTTTGTTAGTTGATTGGTTAGTTGGTTGATAAGCCGATTGGTTGTCTGGTTGGTTGGTTGGTTGGTTAGTTGGCTGATTGGTTGTCTGGTTGGTTGGTTGATTGGTTAGTTGGCTGATTGGTTGTCTGGTTGGTTGGTTAGTTGGCTGATTGGTTGTCTGGTTGGTTGGTTGATTGGTTAGTTGGTTGGTAAGCCGATTGGTTGTCTGGTTGTTCGGTTGATTGGTTAGTTGGTTGGTTGGCCAATTGGTTGTCTGGTTGGTTGGTTGATTGGTTAGTTGGTTGGTAGGCTGATTGGTTGTCTGGTTGGTTGGTTGATTGGTTAGTTGGTTGGTAGGCTGATTGGTTGTCTGGTTGGTGGGTTGATTGGTTAGTTGGTTGGTAGGCTGATTGGTTGTCTGGTTGGTTGGTTGATTGGTTAGTTGGTTGGTAGGCTGATTGGTTGTCTGGTTGGTTGGTTGATTGGTTAGTTGGTTGGTAGGCTGATTGGTTGTCTGGTTGGTGGGTTGATTGGTTAGTTGGTTGGTTGGCCGATTGGTTGTCTGGTTGGTTGGTTGATTGGTTGGTAAGCCGATTGGTTGTCTTGTTGGTTGGTTGATTGGTTAGTTGGTTGGTAAGCCGATTGGTTGTCTGGTTGCTTGGTTAGTTGGTTGGTTGGCTGATTGGTTGTCTGGTTGGTTGGTTTATTGGTTGGTTGGCTGATTGGTTGTCTGGTTGGTTGGTTGGTTGATTGGTTAGTTGGTTGGTTGGCTGATCGGTTGTCTGGTTGGTTGGTTGGTAAGCCGATTGGTTGTCTGGTTGGTTGGTTGGTTAGTTGGTTGGTTGGCTGATTGGTTGTCTGGTTGGTTGGTTGATTGGTTGGTTGGCTGATTGTCTGGTTGGTTGGTTGATTGTCTGGTTGGTTGGCTGATTGTCTGGTTGGTTGGCTGATTGGTTGTCTGCTTGGTTGGTGGGTTTGTTGGTTGGTTGGTTGGTTGGTTGGTATTTGGCTGGCTGGTTGGTCGTGGGTTAGTTGCGTAGCTGATAGGTTGGTTACTTGATTGGTTGGTTGGTTTAGATATTGGTTAGCTGGCTTGCTGATTAGTTGATTGGTTTACTGATTAATCGCGTGGTCAACCAGTTGGTTGATTACTTGGTTGCACAGACATAGACACACACTCAAAAACAAAACAAACAAACAAACAAACAAAAACAGACTTAGACAAACATATCCAAAATCTCTATCCACACACACACACACACACACACACACACACACACACACACACACACACCATACACACACACACACACACACACACACACACACACACACATACACACACCATACACACATACACCATACATAAACACACACACACACACATACACACACCATACACACATACACCATACATAACACATAAGGTATTTGCGAATATTTATAAAATACTAGAATGTAAACTTAAGTAGTTTCAAATAAGTATTGTACATAGAATCCTCGGAAGTAATGTCATTGTAAAAGAAATGGGACTTGTAGTAAACACCTGTTGCTGTGACTTCTGTTTGGAAAGAAAAGACAGCAGTAATCATATATCTTACAAAACCTCACATGTCCAAAGACACAGGAAAGGTTACAACTGTACAGGTCATAATGTGTCACTTGTGCAATCATCAAACTCTAAGACAGGTGTGGTGCCAGGTATGTGACGTGTACATATAGAACATGACTTCAACTGGGTTCACAAGGTCTCAGACAGGTGTGGTGCCAGGTATGTGACGTGTCCGTACAGAACATGACGTCAACAGGTTCACAAGGTCTGAGACAGGTGTAGTGCCAGGTATGTAACATGTCCGTACAGGACATGACGTCAACAGACACTGTAAGGTCTCAGACAGGTGTGGTGCCAGTTGCGTGACGTGTCAATACAGGACATGACGTCAATAGACACTAAAATGTCTCAGACAGGTGTGGTGCCAGGTGTGTGACGTGTCCATACAGCACATGACGTCAACAGACACTAAAATGTCTCAGACAGGTGTGGTGCCAGTTGCGTGACGTGTCAATACAGGAAATGACGTCAACAGACAGACTTTACAAAGCCTCAGAGAGGTAGACAGGGCACAGTCACTTCAATGAATTCTGCAAGACGTCTGGCAGATGAGTTGCCAGATGTTTAAAATGTCCATGGAAGACATGACTTCATCAGACAGTACAAAACTTGAGGGACAAAAGGTGACAGATGTTTAAAATGTCCATGGAAGACATGACTTCAACAGACAGTACAAGACTTGAGGGACAAAAGGTGACAGATGTTTAAAATGTCCATGGAAGATACGACTTCAACAGACAGTACAAGACTTGAGGGACAAAATGTGACAGATGTTTAAAATGTCCATGAAGACATGACTTCAACAGACAGTACAAGACTTGAGGGACAAAAGGTGACAGATGTTTAAAATGTCCATGGAAGACATGACTTCAACAGACAGTACAAGACTTGAGGGACAAAAGGTGACAGATGTTTAAAATGTCCATGGAAGACATGACTTCAACAGACAGTACAAAACTTGAGGGACAAAAGGTGACAGATGTTTAAAATGTCCATGGAAGACATGACTTCATCAGACAGTACAAAACTTGAGGGACAAAAGGTGACAGATGTTTAAAATGTCCATGGAAGACATGACTTCAACAGACAGTACAAGACCTGAGGACAAAAGGTGACAGATGTTTAAAATGTCCATGGAAGACATGACTTTATCAGACAGTACTAGACCTGAGGGACAAAAAGTGACAGATGTTTAAAATGTCCATGGAAGACATGACCTCAACAAACAGTACTAGACCTGAAGGACAAAAGGTGACATGTTTAAAATGTCCATGGAAGACATGACCTCAACAGACAGTACAAGACTTGAGGGACAAAAGGTGACAGATGTTTAAAATGTCCATGAAAGACATGACTTCATCAGACAGTACAAGACCTGAAGGACTTGACGTGCCAGTTGTTTAAAATGTCCATGGAAGACATGACTTCATCAGACAGTACTAGACCTGAAGGACAAATGATGACAGATGTTTAAAATGTCCATGGAAGACATGACTTCAACAGATAGTACAAAACTTGAGGGACAAAGGTGACAGATGTTTAAAATGTCCATGGAAGACATGACTTCATCAGACAGTACTAGACCTGAAGGACAAAAGGTGACATGTTTAAAATGTCCATGGAAGACATGACTTCAACAGACAGTACAAACTTGAGGGACAAAAGGTGACAGATGTTTAAAATGTCCATGGAAGACATGACTTCATCAGACAGTACAAGACTTGAGGGACAAAAGGTGCCAGATATTTAAAATGTCCATGGAAGACATGACTTCATCAGACAGTACTAGACCTGAAGGACAAATGGTGCCAGATGTTTAAAATGTCCATGGATAGACATGACTTCAATAGACAGTACAAAACTTGAGGGACAAAAGGTGACAGATGTTTAAAATGTCCATGGAAGACATGACTTCATCAGACAGTACAAGACTTGAGGGACAAAAGGTGACAGATGTTTAAAATGTCCATGGAAGACATGACTTCAACAGACAGTACTAGACCTGAAGGACAAAAGGTGACAGATGTTTAAAATGTCCATGGAAGACATGACTTCAACAGACAGTACTAGACCTGAAGGACAAAAGGTGACAGATGTTTAAAATGTCCATGGAAGACATGACTTCATCAGACAGTACAAGACTGAAGGACTTGACGTGCCAGTTGTTTAAAATGTCCATGGAAGACATGACTTCATCAGACAGTACTAGACCTGAAGGACAAATGATGACAGATGTTTAAAATGTCCATGGAAGACATGACTTCAACAGACAGTACAAAACTTGAGGGACAAAAGGTGACAGATGTTTAAAATGTCCATGGAAGACATGACTTCATCAGACAGTACTAGACCTGAAGGACAAAAGGTGACATGTTTAAAATGTCCATGGAAGACATGACTTCAACAGACAGTACAAGACTTGAGGGACAAAAGGTGACAGATGTTTAAAATGTCCATGGAAGACATGACTTCATCAGACAGTACAAGACTTGAGGGACAAAAGGTGCCAGATATTTAAAATGTCCATGGAAGACATGACTTCATCAGACAGTACTAGACCTGAAGGACAAATGGTGCCAGATGTTTAAAATGTCCATGGAAGACATGACTTCAATAGACAGTACAAACTTGAGGGACAAAAGGTGACAGATGTTTAAAATGTCCATGGAAGACATGACTTCATCAGACAGTACAGACTTGAGGGACAAAAGGTGACAGATGTTTAAAATGTCCATGGAAGACATGACTTCAACAGACAGTACATAGACCTGAAGGACAAAAGGTGACAGATGTTTAAAATGTCCATGGAAGACATGACTTCAATCAGACAGTACTAGACCTGAGGGACAAAAGGTGACAGATGTTTAAAATGTCCATGGAAGACATGACTTCATCAACAGTACAAGACCTGAAGGACAAAAGGTGACAGATGTTTAAAATGTCCATGGAAGACATGACTTCAATCAGACAGTACAAGACTTGAGGGACAAAAGGTGACAGATGTTTAAAATGTCCATGGAAGACATGACTTCACAGACAGTACAAGACTTGAGGGACAAAAGGTGACAGATGTTTAAAATGTCCATGGAAGACATGACTTCATCAGACAGTACAAGACTTGAGGGACAAAAGGTGACAGATGTTTAAAATGTCCATGGAAGACATGACTTCAACAGACAGTACAAGACTTGAAGGACAAAAGGTGACAGATGTTTAAAATGTCCATGGAAGACATGACTTCAATCAGACAGTACAAGACTTGAGGGACAAAAGGTGACAGATGTTTAAAATGTCCATGGAAGACATGACTTCATCAGACAGTACTAGACCTGAAGGACAAAAGGTGACAGATGTTTAAAATGTCCATGGAAGACATGACTTCATCAGACAGTACAAGACTTGAGGGACAAAAGTGACAGATGTTTAAAATGTCCATGGAAGACATGACTTCACAGACAGTACAAACTTGAGGGACAAAAGGTGACAGATGTTTAAAATGTCCATGGAAGACATGACTTCAACAGACAGTACAAGACTGAAGGACAAAAGGTGACAGATGTTTAAAATGTCCATGGAAGACATGACTTCAACAGACAGTACAGACCTGAGGACAAAAGGTGACAGATGTTTAAAATGTCCATGGAAGACATGACTTCAAACAGACAGTACAAGACTTGAGGGACAAAAGGTGACAGATGTTTAAAATGTCCATGGAAGACATGACTTCATCAGACAGTACAAGACCTGAAGGACAAAGGTGACAGATGTTTAAAATGTCCATGGAAGACATGACTTCATCAGACAGTACAAACTTGAGGGACAAAAGGTGACAGATGTTTAAAATGTCCATGGAAGACATGACTTCAACAGACAGTACAAGACTTGAGGGACAAAAGGTGACAGATGTTTAAAATGTCCATGGAAGACATGACCTCAACAGACAGTACAAGACCTGAAGGACTTGACGTGCCAGATGTTTAAAATGTCCATGGAAGACATACCTCAACAGACAGTACAAGACTTGAGGGACTTGAGGTGCCAGATGTTTAAACTGTCCATGGAAGACATGACTTCATCACATTCTGCAAGGTCTGAGGGGCGGGAGGCACTAAATGATTAAAACGCCCATGGAGACAAGACATCACTTCAACAGACTCTGCAAGGCCTCTGGCAGGTGAGGTGCCAAATGTTTAAAGCGTCCATGGAGACAAGACATCACTTCAACAGACTCTGCAAGGCCTCTGGCAGGTGAGGTGCCAGATGTTTAAAGCGTCCATGGAAGAGGAGCTGAATCAGAATCTGGAGGATGAGGAAGAAGAAGAGGCAGACGAAGGCCTTGGTCTCGGATAACATGACGAAGAAGTGAGGACTGGTGAAGTGTTTCAGCCCTCGGGTCTGCTGCCACTCCCGCCGCTTGTTGTGCCCCTCGATCATCCGCACCACCTGCACACCAACACTGTCATCACTGTCATCGTTGCTGTCATCACAATCATCATTATCATCACTGCTGTTGTTGTTTTCATTATACACCATCTGAATCATCGTCATCATCGTCATCATCACAATCATCATCATCATTACAATCATCATATTTGTCATTGTCATTTTACATCATCATCATCACTGTCATCATCGTCACAGCCATCACCACAATCACTGTCATCGTTGTGTTCACCATCATCAACAACACTGTTACTACCACCGTCGTCGTCCTCGTTGTTAACATCAGTATCATTATCTGCAGCAGCAGTGGCTTTACCTTACTGCCATCGTCGAAACCATCATCATCATCATCATCACCATGCTTTCTTTCCTTAATGTTGATTTTTTTTTTTTGTACTGAAACTGCCTTGCTACACATTCTCAACAATCTCCTCCTTGCAACTGATACTGGCAAAGTCTCTCTCCTCACACTCCTTGATCTGTCTGCAGCCTTTGATACCATTGATCATGGTATTCTCCTTTCTAGACTTCATCATACTTTTGGCATCTCTGACATTGCTCTCTCCTGGTTCACTTCATATCTATCAAACAGAAAACAAACTGCTCTCATCAATGGCACTTACTCTCAACCTGCATAACCTGACCTGTGGTGTTCCACAAGGATCTGTCCTTGGCCCTGTTCTTTTCACTCTTTACACCTCCCCCCTGTCCACTATCATCAACTCCCACTCTATAAAACACCACTTCTATGCTGATGACACCCAACTTCAAGACAGTGACTCACCTGACAATGTACAGCGCCTGTTGACTCGCACCACTGAGTGCTACTTGGACATTAAGAACTGGATGACATACAATAAACTTCAGCTAAATGATGACAAGACAGAAGCTATCCTCATTGGCACCCGTCAGAAACTTTCTCAGCTGCCCCCTCTTTCTCTCTTATTATGTAACACATCAGTCCCAATTTCTGACTCGATAAAAACCTTGGTGTCTCATTGACTCTACCCTCTCCATGAACAACTTTGTTTCTCAAACTGCCAGATCTTGCTACTATCATCTCCATCGTATAAGCCTGATCAGGAAGTATCTCTCTGTTGAAACAACTGCAAAACTCGTTCTCTCCTTCATAATGTCTCGCATTGACTATTGCAATTCACTCCTGTCTGGTCTTCCTGCCTCCACCATTCACATCCTACAGCGCATTCAAAACAATGCTGCACGCCTTGTACTCAGAAAGAAAAAAGCTGACCACATTTCTCCTCTCCTGGCATAACTTCACTGGCTCCCTGTATCAAAGCGCATACAGTACAAACTAGACACCATGTGCTACAAAAGCCTCAATAACGCAGCCCCCGATTACCTGTCAAGCCTACTTGAGATCTATCTTCCCTCACGTACCCTCCGCTCTGCCTCCGATCCTCTGACTTTTCGCTTTCCACGCACTAAGCTCAATACCTATGGCCCACGAGCCTTCTCTGTTTCTGTTCCACTCTCCTGGAACAAACTTCCTCTCTCAGTCCGTCAGCAACCTACTTTTGTCTCCTTCAAATCCGCTCTCAAAACTCACCTTTTCTCCTCTGCATAAAATCCTGACCTCACTCAATCCCCTCTGCAGCCTGTCTCCACTCGGAGGGGAATCACATTGCAATATATAATTGTATATAATATGCTCTCTATAATTTTCCATTGCTTTTATTCTTTCTCCTCATTTATAGCCGTGTGCGTGTGTGTATGTGTGTGTGTGTGTGTGTGTGTGTGTGCGTGGGTGCGTGTGTGTGCGTACTGTGTGTGTGTGTGCGTGCGTGCGTGTGTATGTGTCTGTTTCAGCGCTTAGATTTGATTTTATCAAGATTTTGCGCTATATAAATATTGTAATTATTATTATTATTATAAAGTTACAGGTTTCCATCCAGCAACATTGAAATGTTTAAAAGTAACGTCTCACTAACACCTTCATCATCACCATTATTCTCGTCTGCACTATCATCAACATCTTCATTTGCATCATCACCGTCATCTTCGTAATTACCATCATCTTGTCAAGAAGTACTGAAAAGCTGAAAGTTTCAAGCGCTTCTAGGCAATCAGCAGAGGTAAAGGGAAGCAACAACTGCCTTACAACGTTAGAAGCGGTTTGATGTTGTTATGTCCCTTGCATAATGCTGATCATTCGCCACTGTTGGGTGTTTCTTTATCGTCTGGTGTGGTGTGGTGTGGTGTGGTGCGATGTGGTTTGGTGTGGTGTGGTGTAGTGTGGTGTGGTGTGGTGTGGTGTGGTTTGGTGTGGTGCGATGTGGTGTGGTTTGGTGTGGTGTGGTGTGGTGTGGTGCGATGCGTGTGCTGTGCTGTGTTGTGTTGCGTTGTGCTGTGCTGCATTGTGTTGTGTTGTGTTGCGCTGTGGTGTTGTGCAGTGTTTGCAGTGTTGTGTTGTGTTGTGTGGTGCTGTGTTGTGTTCTGTTGTGTTGTGTTGTGTTGCGCTGTGGTGTTGTGCAGTGTTTGCAGTGTTGTGCTGTGTTGTGCTGTGTTGTGCTGTGCTGTGTTTGTGTTGTGTTGTGTTGTGTTGTGTTGTGTTGTGCTGTGTGGTGCTGTGTGGTGCTGTGTTGTGCTGTGTTGTGTTGTATTGTGTTGTGTTGTGGTGTGTTGTGGTGTGGTGCTGTGTGGTGCTGTGTTGTGTTGTGTTGTGTTGTGTTGTGTGTGTTGTGTGGTGTGTGTTGTGTGTGCTGTGTGTGCTGTGCTGTGCTGTGCTGTGCTGTGCTGTGTTGTGTTGTGTTGTGTTGTGTTGTGTTGTGTTGTGGTGCTGTGTGGTGCTGTGTGGTGCTGTTGTGTTGTGTTGTGCTGTGTGGTGCTGTGTGGTGCTGTGTTGTGCTGTGTTGTGTGGTGCTGTGTGGTGCTGTGTTGTGTTGTGCTGTGTTGTGCTGTGCTGTGTGGTGCTGTGTGGTGCTGTGTGTTGTGTTGTGTTGTGTTGTGTTGTGCTGTGCTGTGCTGTGCTGTGCTGTGTTGTGTTGTGTTGTGTTGTGTTGTGTTGTGGTGTGGTGCTGTGTGGTGCTGTGTTGTGTTGTGCTGTGCTGTGCTGTGCTGTGCTGTGCTGTGCTGTGTTGTTGTGATGTGTTGTGTTGTGTTGTGTTGTGTTGTGTTGTGTTGTGGTGTGTTGTGTTGTGGTGTGGTGTGGTGCTGTGTGGTGCTGTGTGGTGCTGTGTTGTGCTGTTTGTGTTGTGTTGTGCTGTGCTGTGCTGTGCTGTGTTGTGTTGTGCTGTGTTGTGTTGTGTTGTGTGGTGCTGTGCTATGTTGTATTGTGTGGCGTGGTGTTGTGTGGTGTTGTGTCATGTTGTGATGTCACTCGTGCAGTGTTGCATTGTATCATGATGTGCTGTGTTGTGTTGTGTGGGGTGGTGTTGTGTCATGTTGTGATGTCATGTCATGCAGTGTTGCATTGTATCATGATGTGCTGTGTTGAGTTGTGTCGTGTTGTGTCATACCGTGTTGTGATGTGTGATATGAAAGAGACCACTTGACTGACCTGGTCCTGAATGGCGGCAATGTCGGACATCTGGTTCAGTTGTCTGACCACAACACTCTTCATGCACTCCAGGAACACTCCCTCTCTGACCTGTTACACATCGTCATCATCATCATCATCACCACCATCACACTCTTCATGCACTCACAGAACACTCTCTCTCTGACCTGTTAAACATCGTTGTCATCATCATCATCATCATCATCATCACACCACCACCACCACCACACTCTTCATGCACTCCAGGAACACTCCCTCTTTGACCTGTTACATATCGTTGTCATCGTCATCGTCGTCATCGTCATCATCATCATCATCATCATCATCATCATCATCATCATCATCATCATCATCATCACCATCACCATCACCGTCGTCGTCGTCGTCGTCGTCGTCGTCGTCGTCGTCTCATCATCATCATCATCATCATCATCATCAGTCGTCGTCGTCGTCGTCGTCGTCTCATCATCATCATCATCATCATCATCATCATCACCACCACCACCACCACACACCCTTCATGCACTCCAGGAACACTCTCTCTTTGACCTGTTACACATCGTCGTCGTCATCATCATCATCATCATAATCATCACCACCACCACCACCACCACCACCACCCCCTTCATGCACTCCAGGAACATTCACTCTCTGATCTGTTACGCGTCGTCGTCGTCATCATCACCATCATCATCATCATCATCATCACCACCATCACCACCATCACCACCACCACACCCTTCGTGCACTCCAGGAACACTCTCTTTGACCTATTAAACATTGTCATCATAATCATCGTCATAATCATCACCATCACCATCACCACCATCACCACCACCACCACCACCACCACAACCACAACACTTCATACACTCCAGGAACACTCTCTCTTCGACCAGTTAAACATCATCATCATCATCACCACCACACCACCACCACCACCACCACCACACTCTTCATACACTCCAGGAACACTCTTTGACCTGTTACACATTGTCATCATCGTCGTCGTCATCATCATCATCATCATCATCATCATCATCACACTCTTCATGCAATCCATGAAGACTCTGTGACCTGTCACACACCATCATCATCATCATCACCACCCCCACCCTCATCACCATCACCCTCATCACCAGGACCTTCATCACCACCACCCTCATATCACCACCATCACCCTCATATCACCACCACCCTCATATCACCACCACCCTCATATCACCACCACCCTCATATCACCACCACCCTCATATCATCACCACCCTCATCACCATCACCCTCATATCACGACCACCCTCATATCACCATCACCCTCATATATACCACGACCCTCATATCACCATCACCCTCATATCACCACCACCCTCATATCACCACCACCCTCATCACCACCACCCTCATATCACCACACACCCTCATATCACCACCCTCATATCACCATCACCATCATCATCACCACCCTCGTATCACCACCACCCTCATATCATCACCACCCTCATATCACCCACCCTCAATCACACCACCCTCATATCACCACCCTCATATCACCACCACCCTCATATCACCATCACCCTCATATCACCATCACCTCAATCACCACCACCCTCATCACCACACCCTCATCACCACACCTCATATCACCATCACCCATATCACCATCACCCTCATCATCACCACCCTCACACCACCACCCTCATACACCACCACCCTCATATCATCACCACCATCATCACCACCACCCTCATCAAACCACCCTCATATCACCATCACCCTCATATCACCATCACCCTCATATCATCACCACCCTCATATCACCACCACCCTCATATCACCACCACCCTCATATCACCACCACCCTCATATCACCATCACCCTCATATCACCATCACCCTCATATCACAACCACCCTCATACATCCACCACCTCATATCACCATCACCCTCATATCCACCACCCTCATATCACCACCACCCTATATCACCATCATCCTCATATCACCATCACCCTCATATCATCACCACCCTCATATCACCATCACCCTCATTCACCACCACCCTCATATCACCATCACCCTCATCACCACCACCCTCATATCACCATCACCCTCATATCACCATACACCTCATATCACCATCACCCTCATCACCACCACCTCATATCAACACCACCCTCATATCATCACCACACTCATATCACCACCCTCATAATCACCACCACCTCTCACACCCCACCCTCATATCACGGTCACCCTCATATCACCACCACCCTCATATCACCATAACCCTCATCACCACAACCCTCATATCACCATCACCCTCATATCACCATCACCCTCATATCACCATCACCCTCATATCACCACCATCATATCACCACCCTCATATCACCACCCTCACTATCACCACACCTCAGACACCACCATCCACCCTCATCACCACCACCCTCATATCACCATCACCCTCATATCACCACCACCCTCATATCACCACCACCTCATCACCACACCTCATATCACCATCACCCTCATCACCACCACCTCATATCACCATCACCTCATCACCCATCCACCTCATACATCACCTATCACCCTCAACACCACCACCCTCAAATCACCATCACCTCATACACCACCACCTCACACATACCCTCATATCACCACCTCATATCACCACCACCTCATATCACCACACCACCCTCATCACCACCACCCTCATATCACCACCACCCTCATATCACCACCTCACACCAACCCATCACCACCACCACCCCTCTCACTCACCACCACCCTCATATCACACCACCCTATCACCACCCTCATATCACCCACCACCTCATATCACACCCACCATCATCACCCATCCTCCCTCATATCACCACCACCCTCATATCACCACTCCTCATCATCACCACCCTCATATCACCACCCTCATATCACCATCACCTCACAATCACCAAACACACCCTCATATCACCATCACCTCATATCACCACCACCCTCATATCACCACCCTCATATCACACCACCCTCATATCACCACACCCTCATATCACCACCACTCATATCATCACCCATATCACCACACCCTCATATCACCACACCCTCATATCACCACACCCTCATATCACCACCCTCATATCACCACCACCTCATATCACCATCACCCTCATATCACCACCCACCACCCTCACATACCATCACCCTCATCAACACCATCACCCTCATATCACCACACCCTCATATCACCATCACCTCATATCACCACACCCTATCACCCCACCCTCTATCACACCACACTCATATCAACCACCCTCATATCACCACCCTCATAATCACCACCTCACACCTCATCACCCATCATCACCATCTATCACCATCACCTCATATCACCATCACCCTCATATCACCACACCCTCATATCACCATCACCCTCAATCACCACACCCCTAATCCCACACCTCTATCACACCACCCTCATATCACCACACCTCATATCACACACCCTCATATCACCCACCCTCATCACCACCACCCTCATATCACCATCACCCTCATATCACCACCACCCTCATCATCACCACACCCTCAATCACCACACCCTCATATCACCATCACCCTCATATCACCACACCCTCATATCACCATCACCCTCATACACCACCCTCATATCACCATCACCCTCATATCACCACACACCTCATATCACCACACCTCATATCACCATCACCCTCATATCACCACCACCCTCATCACCACCACCCTCATATCACCACACCCTCATATCACCATCACCCTCATATCACACCACCCTCATATCACCACACCCTCATCACCACACCCTCATATCACCACCACCCTCATATCACCACCCTCATCACATCCCTCATATCACCACACCTCATATCACCATCACCCTCAATCACCACCACCCTCATATCACCATCCACCCTCATATCACCATCACCCTCATATCACACACCCTCATACACCACCCTCATATCACCACCACCCTCATCCATATCACCACCCTCATATCACCACCACCCTCATATCACCACACCCTCATACACCACCACCCTCATATCACCATCACCCTCATCACCACCACCCTCATATCACCATCACCCTCATATCACCATCACCCTCATATCACCATCACCCTCATATCACCACCCTCATATCACCATTACACCACCACCTATCACCACCACCCTCATATCACCACCACCCTCATATCACACCACCCTCATACACCACCACCTCTCATATCACCACACCCCTCATATCACCATCACCTCATATCACCATCACCCTCATATCACCATCACCCTCATATCACCACACCTCATCACCACTCCCTCATATCACCATCACCTCATATCACCATCACCCTCATATCACCACACCCTCATATCACCACCACCCTCATATCACCATCACCCTCATATCACCATCACCTCATATATCACCATCACCTCATATCACACATCACCTTCATATCACACACACCCTCATATCACAACCACCTCATATCACA
>JAPXFY010000026.1:357264-382264 GCA_030674185.1 Monoplex corrugatus
GTGGAAAGGGTTACTGTATGAAGCTGGTGGACAGGGTGAGGAAGTGGAAAGGGTTACTGTATGAAGCTGGTGGACAGGGTGAGGAAGTGGAAAGGGTTACTGTATGAAGCTGGTGGACAGGGTGAGGAAGTGGAAAGGGTTACTGTATGAAGCTGGTGGACAGGGTGAGGAAGTGGAAAGGGTTACTGTATGAAGCTGGTGGACAGGGTGAGTGGGTGGGAAGATGCATTCCAACAATGATGGCCATGTGTTTTGAACAATGCTTCTGGATAACCATACACATTGTTCACACCACGTCATCATCTGTTACTCTACACACACACGCGCGCATACACATAGATGCCCACATACAACATACACACACCACACACACGCATGCATATATACATACTAACACATACTACACACACACACACACACACACACCCTGTCCACCAGCTTCATACAGTAACCCTTTCCACTTCCTCACCCTGTCCACCAGCTTCATACAGTAACCCTTTCCACTTCCTCACCCTGTCCACCAGCTTCATACAGTAACCCTTTCCACTTCCTCACCCACACACACACACACACATACGCACATACATAGATACACACATACTGACGGACACACCAACCACACACACACCCACAAAAACACATACACTTATGCACACATCAAGCTACACATGTATTAACACGCAAAAGCAAGGAAAGCCTTAAATTTTCTAAAGATAATAAGCAGATTACCCTGGGGAATGGATACAAACATACTACTTCATCTGTCAACAGCACTTGTAAGATCTAAATTATCCTATGCACAAGAAGTGTTCTTCAGTGCACCAAAACATTTACTAAAGAAGATTCAAAGCTTAGACTGCAAAAGTCTTAAAATTGCACTAGGTGTACCAGTCCATGCTTCTTGCCTGGAAACGTACAAAGTTGCTGGAATTCTGCCTCTGAACAACTATCGTGAGTTAGCGACAGCAAAGTTTGCCGTTAGAATTTCTTCACAAACGGACAATTTTGTGAGTAAGGAAGTAAAAATCAGGTCAGATGTTGACTTTCCGAAACGAGCAAAGAACATTTCATCACAAATGACTGTTGCAACTTACGTATCTGACCTGGTCAAACAGTCTAACATAAATCTGGATGAAATAGCTGAAACACCATCCACAACGACCATCCCTACATGGGAAATGCTAAAAGCTACTTTTGATATTGATTATACAGATGCTAAGAAATATGAAAACGTTAACATTTCGATATGCAGAGCAAGAGAACATATCGATGAAAAATACCGTACCCACCTCCATATTTTTACCGATGGATCAGTCTTAGAAAATAAATGTGCTGGAGTAGCATTTTATGTCCCAAAATATAAAATAAAAACGTCATTTTTCATTGGGGCAAATATATCTATCTTTACAGCGGAATTAGTCGCTATTCTACAAGCGTTGCATTATCTAGTAAACCTTACACATGTATTTTTCAAAGTAGTTCTCTTTGTTGATTCAAAATCTGTATTATATGCCTTGCAGTCTTTTGATACAGACACAAGACCTGATATAATTACTGAGGCAAATCATCTTATACATCGTTTAAGGATAAAAGGTACAGATCTCAGTTTATGCTGGGTGCCTTCTCACGTTGGTCTTCACGGCAACGAAGTAGTTGACAGAGCAGCTAAGCAAGGTGCACACAATTCTGATAATACTACAGAATTACGTATTAATACTTCCGTAAAAGAAGCTTGCAACTTGCTAGAATCAGCCTCATGGATTCGTTTTCATGAACATTTCCATGAAAAGTTTGTATCACAACAAATGATAAAACTTTCATTTCAAAATGTGTGTAAAAAATTGCAGTTTTCTTCCATATATCATTTGAGAACGATTGTTGCTGTTCATTTTCGTATTCAGCTAAACGCATTGAAAACAAAATACTGTAAAAATGTCAAGTGTATTTGCGGCGAACAATTCACACTGTTTCACTGTCTATTTTACTGCAAAATGATACGTTCTTTTTTACCAAAAATGTTTACACAAGAAAATTATTCTGAAACTCATTTTAAAGAAGTAACTTCCGATCAGTTTTTGTCAGTTAAAATTTCAGAATCGTTGGTTCACAGTCCTGTTAATGCATTACTTTAAGTTTATGAAGTTTGTACTTTAGAGTTAAATTTTCCATACACATTGTTGATGTTAAATGTTAGTGTTAAGTTATTGTTCCATTTTTCTATTTCCCACCTACTTATGTCTATAACTATGTCTCCTCTATGCCCCAAAACCAACCAACCCATCTCTCATCTCACATACTTTTTTTTTTTTTTTTTTTTTTTCCCCCGTCTAATATCACTCATAGTGAAAAGACGTTAAATCAAAGAACGAACGAACACACACACACACACACACACACACACACACAACACACACCACACACATACGCACATACATAGATACACACATACTGACGGACACACCAACCACACACACACCCACAAAAACACATACACTTATGCACACATCAAGATACACATGTATTAACACGCAATAGCACACACACACACACACACAAACACATACATAGACACACATACTGACAGACACACTAACCACACACATATACACATACACACAAACATATACACACACATGGCTACGTACATATTAACACGTGCATACCACACACACACATACGCACACACATAACACATACACACACACATTTCACACGTACAAACACATGCGCACACAGATAGATACACACATACTAACACACACACACCACACACATACACACACAAACACATACACATAGATATACACATACTAACATACACAAATCACACACACACACAGACACACACACAGAGACACGCACACACAAACACACACACGCGCGTGCGCGCGCGTACACAGATACATACATACATACTAACACATACAAATCTGAGATAGAGACAGACAGCATGGAGACGTAGAGAAAGAGAGACAGAGACAGACAGACAGACAGACAGAGACAGACAGACAGACAGAGACAGACAGACAAGGAAGGAGACAGAGAGGGAGAGAGGGAGAGAGAGAGAGAAGGAAAGAGAGAGAAAGAGACTGAGAGACAGAGACAGACAGACAGACAAGGAGGGAGACAGAGAGATAGAGAGGGAGAGAGAGAGAGAGAGAAGGAGAGAGAAAGAGACAGAAAGACAGACAGAGACAGAAAGAGGATCTTGTGGAGTGAGACTGGAAGACGATCTTCGGAAGAGACAAGAGATGAGAGGTCGTGTGTGTGTGTATGTGTGTGGTGTGTGTGTGTTGGGAGGGGGGGTGGGGATGTGGAAAGGGAGGGTGTGTCTGTGAGCAGCTAACAAGCGGTTTAATGACATTTTATCTAAACTGTGCAATTGGCAAGGACCGGGCCCGTTAGTGCAGGGTCGTTCAGCTGATGCAAGGCACAGTGCGCGTGGGCGATCAGGTGTTGCGGCGTTTCCGCCTATCGCAAAAACAACACGCCCTATATGGCGTACCACTAGCGCTAAAAACAAAACAAAAACAATTCGTGAAATAAACTGGAACATACGCCTGTATACATATTACAATTTTGCACTAGGCTGTTTTTGTTGTTGTTGTTGTTGTGTTGTTGTTGTTTGTGATTTTTTGTGTGTGTGCTTTATTACACTGTTTTATTATATCAGATTGCATTTTATCATATCATATCATATTGTAGTATCGTATATCTCATTCTATTGCATCACATCATGTTTCGTTGTGTTGTTTGTATTTGTATTTATTGGATTGTAAAACAGTATCACACAATGCAGTATACTCTGCCATATAATCCAATATAAACCAGTGATAGGACAATACAACACACTACTATACAATACAACACACTACTATACAATACAACACACTACTATACAATACAACACACTACTATACAATACAACACACTACTATACAATACAACACACTACTATACAATACAACACACTACTATACAATACAACACACTACTATACAATGCAACACACTACTATACAATACAACACACTACTATACAATACAACACACTACTATACAATACAACACACTACTATACAATACAACACACTACTACTACAATACAACACATACTATACAATACAACACACTACTATACAATACAACACACTACTATACAATACAAACAAACTACTATACAATACAACAACACTACTATACAATACAACACACTACAATACAATATACAACAAACTACTATACAATACAACACACTACTATACAATACAACACACTACTATACAATACAACACACTACTATACAATACAACACACTACTATACAATACAACACACTACTATACAATACAACACACTACTATACAATACAACACACTACTATACAATACAACACACTATACATACACAATACAACAACACACTATAACAATACAACACACTACTATACAATACAACACACTACTATACAATACAAAACACACTACTATACAATACAACAACAACTACTATACAATACAACACACTACTATACAATACAACACACTACTATACAATACAACACACTACTATACAATACAACACACTACTATACAATACAACACACTACTATACAATACAACACACTACTATACAATACAACACACTACTATACAATACAACACACTACTATACAATACAACACCTACTATACAATACAACACATATACTATACAACACACTACTATACAATACAACACACTACTATACAATACAACACACTACTATACAATACAACACACCTATACAATAAACATATATCAATACAACACTATTATACAATACAACACACTACTATACAATACAACACACTACTATACTATACAACACACTACTATACAATACAACACACTACTATACAATACAACACACTATGTACAATACAACACACTCTATACAATACAACACACTACTATACAATACAACACACTACTATACAACACACTACTATACAATACAACACACTACTATACAATACAACACACTACTATACAATACAACACACTACTATACAATACAAAACACTACTATACAACACACTACTATACAATACAACACACTACTATACAACACACTATTATACAATACAACACACTACTATACAATACACTGCCATGTAATACAATATGCTGGAATGCACTAGTATGATTCATTTCATTATTATTGTTATAAGTAGTAGTAGTAGTAGTAATAGTAATAGTATCATTGTTACGAGGGTTGTTCAATTTAAGATGTCACCACCCCCTTAAAAAACGTACCTCTCATCTCAGCAACTTGAAACTTTTACATCCCCTCGAAGTATTCTCCGTTGGCTAGGATGCAAAGTTCAAGCCTCCTACGCCAATTCTCAAGCGCCCTCTGATAGTCGGTTTTAGGCAGACCAGACAACTCTGATCTTACGGCTTTGGCGAGGTCTTGTACCCGGTCAAACTTACGCCCAGCGAGCTTTTCCTTCAGAACAGGGAACAGCCAGAAGTCGCATGGGGCCAAGTCTAGGGTGGGTGGTCCAAAACTTGGATCCCTTGCTCGCTCAGGAAGGTTGTGGTGACCTTCGCCTTATGGGCACTGGCATTGTCATGCAGAAGAAGGGTCCTCTGGGTGTCGACGGTTGGGCGCTGCTCATGGATTTTTCCTACAACTTTGGGGAGCACAACTTGGGTATAGTAGGAGGCAGTGATTGTTGATTTCTCAGGCAAAATGTCAATTGCCACAAGGCCTTGCGTGTTGAAAAAAATAGAAAACAGTCGCTTGCGACTCTGGAATCCTGGGCGAAGAACAACTGGTCGGTCTCCGTCAGGGCCAACCCACATGCGGTTGCAGCGTTTGTTGGGGATGCCGTAGAATGTGAGCCAACTCTCATCTCCCGTCACTAAGTCACACAGTCGTTTTGGCCCGTTGGGCTCAAACTCATCGAGCAGTTTGCGTGAACATGCCACCCGCTGCTGCTTCTGATCATCACTTAAGAGATGTGGCACCCATCTTGCAGCCAGTTTTCTCATGTGAAGGTCTTTGTGCAGAATGTTGTTAATGGTGCCAATTGAAAGCTCACATGCCTCGCTTAATTCCCGCACAGTCGAATGTGGATCCTCCTCTGTCAGTCTTTTCACATATGCAATGTTTTGTTCGTTCCGAGCTGGTAAAGCTCGCTCTGCACGATTACCCCAATCAGATGGCACTCTACCTGCTCCTAATTGTTTGACCCACCTGCAAACTGTGCGGTAAGACACACAATCCGTTCCGTAAACAGCTTGCAAATCTGCGTGTATCTTCCTACAATCGTCACCAAGTTGTAGCCTTGTGAAAGTGTAGAAACGAAATTGCTCATTGGTGACGTCCATTTTTTTCAGGCTCAGCTATTTGAAACACATTTGTAATTACGTCATACTCCGAGTTGCGTCATGATGTCAACTTTATTTTCTGCATGCTAATCAGGTAAACTTTAAAGTTGTGTTTGGTATAAACATTTTTCTGTGCGTTGCTTCGTTTTCAAACGGCAAGCCTAGTGTCATCTTAAATTGAACAACCCTCGTATTATTACTACTATTCTTATCATTACTGTAGTTGTTATTATTATTATTTATTGTTATCACTGTAATTATCATTAACATTATTAATGTTATTATCATCATCATTATCATCATCATTGTTGTTGTTATCATTATTATTATCATTGTCATCATCATCATTATCATTATTATTATTGTTTAAAGCCAGCCAAGTGCTCAGAGCCATGTAAGGGCTGTAACTACCTCAAACAGAACACACAGTGAAACAAGTCAGTGACATAAAAATGTCATTCCTTGCTGTTGACTGCTTCGCCCGGTTATCATCAGCAGACTTGGCCAAGCTAACACAGCATTCAAGAAAATGAAATGCCTTCTTACCAACAAATGCCTATCAATTAACACCAGGACTTCTTCAGTGTTATATAGAACCAAAATTGTTTAATGGATGTGAAGCGTGGATAGCCAATACGCAAAATCAGAAGAAGACTGAGGCAGCTGAAATGTAGTTTCTAAGAAGAATGTCGAGTTCCTTGGATAGCAGGGAAAACAAACGAAACAGTCTTGAAAGAGGCAAATACAAAAAGAAACTAATGAAGAAGATTAGGAAACTCCAGGCACCGTTTATAGGACATTTTATAGGGCAAGAGAAATTAGAGTACCTAGTCACAACAGGAAAGCTGGAAGGAAAAGAGAACCAGGTAGACCCAGGAAGAAAGTATTGGACGGACTTGTGGACGAAGACACAGAGGGTGGGACATGTACTTGCAGTGAGAAAAGATGGATTCGCATGGAAGGCCATGATCGCCAATGCCATGCAGCAGGACACATGATGATGATGATCACCAGGAGAAATTCACACAAATGAATACAGACACATAAACATAACAAAGTCGACTAAAACATACACAAAAACTGGCCTCATCATCATCATCAGGTGCCCTGCCGCATGGCGTTGGCGACCATGGACTTCCAACCATCTCTGTCTCTCGTTGCCCCCAGCATCTCCCCCACCCTCTTCATCCCAGCCACTCTGCAAGTCCGTCCAGCATTCTCTCCCTGGGTCTACCTAGTGCTCTCTTTCCCTCCAGCTTTCCCGTTGTGACCAGGTGCTCCAAATCCCCCTTCCTCATAAAATGGCCTATACATGTTGCCTGTCTTTTTCTAATCTTCCTTATGAGTGATCTACTTGTGTCTGCCTCCATCAAGACTGTCTCGTTTGTTTTCTTTGCTGTCCATGGAACTCTCAACATTCTTCTGAGAAACCACATCTCGGTTGCCTCGATCCTGCTCTGGCTTTGCTTGCTGACTGTCCACGCCTCGCATCCGTACAACAGTATTGGTTCTATTAACATTCAAGGACTCTCTTTCTGATGTTAATTGATAGGCATTTGTTGGTAAGAATGCTTGTCATCTTCTTGAATGCTGTTTTGGCTTGACCGATTCTGCCAGCTATTTCCGATGTGCATCAGCCGTCTGATGAAATGACCGTTCCCAGGTATTTGAACTTATTAACCTGTGTCAAGGTTGTGCCATTTGCTGTTATCCTGCTTGAGGGGATTTCATGTTTTTTACTGATCACCATGACTTCAGTCTTCCTGCTGTTTAGTTCCAACCCCTTACCTTTGAAAAACCATGGACAGGAGAAAGAAGAAAAAGTGGCCCACAGTACATACAATTGTCACTAAGCAGCTCAATTTTCTTTAGAGGCAAAAAATGCTTTATAAGTAATAAACCCTAACAGACAGATAGTCTGCCAGACTTTACACAACACACACAGGTAAACCGACAGTAAGGCAGAACACGACAGGGAAAAACTACAGAAATCAAAGAAACAAGGCAAGCAGAAACAAAGAGAGTGACAGAAAAGAGTGAATTTCTAGCAAAGAATTTCCAGAAGTTGGTGACACTATTTATCCTGGTATCTCTATCAGGGAACAATGCAATGCAATGCAATACAACAAAATACCACACAACATATTGCAATGCAATACTCTACAATACAATGTAACACAATACAACAAACTGTAATGCAAATGAACACAGTATAATATTAAGAGAAATGTCAATCTTCTCGGTTGAAAGTTTGTAGTTTACCATAGTATTTACGCTGGTCTCATTCTGGGTGAAAGATATCTTTTTACCGGAACAGAAAGTAGTCTTGTTTACCACGTCCGTCGTGGCCTGGTTTTTAAAGTTCAATCTTCCTGTTTCAAATAAGAGAAATAATTTCATACCGACCAAACGGAGACTCTGTGTGTGTGTGTGTGTGTGTGTGTGTGTGTGTGTGTGTGTGTGTGTGTGTGTGTGTGTGTGTGTGTGTGCGTGCGTGCGTGCGTGCGTATGTGTGTGTGTATGTGTGCGTGTGTGTGCATGTGCGTGCGTGTATGTGTATGTGTGTTTATGCATGCATGCATGTGTGTGTGTGTGTGTGAGCGCGCGCGCACACGTGTATGTGTATGTGTGTTCATGCATGCATGCATATGTGTGTGTGTGTGTGTGTGGTGTGTGTGTGTATGTGCGTGCGTGTATGTGTATGTGTGTGTTTATGCATGCATGCATATGTGTGTGTGTGTGTGCGTGCGTGCGTGCGCGCGCGCGTATGCGTCCCTGCAGGTCTTTCTATCAGTTTGCGAAAAAAGCATATGATCAGAATTGTTTTTGGGTGGGAAGACTTACAGCTAAAGACAGCCCTATACACATGCCTCTGACTGGTTGTTGTATGATGAACATGGCTGTTGACTAACGATCTTTGCCGCCCATCTTCATTCAAGGCTTCACAACAGCTGAAACAACACTAACACCATTTTCATCCCTAACTCAAACCCTTGCCCCACCCCTAATCCTCACCCTCAGCGGCCCATTTATACACAACACCGACCTCTAAGATGAGGACTTGGGTAGTGTTATGATGCGAACACATCAAGCCACAATGACGTCACAAATGACGTCACTACACGCAGCCAATCACAGGCACAGTAGGGTGGTGTAGGGGGCTCTGTGTTGTTGCATGCGGGTTGATTGCGGGTATTTTACTGTGTACATAGACACAACAACACACGGGGATTTTACTGTGTACATAGTACAGACACACAACACACGGGGATTTTACTGTGTACATAATACAGACACAACAACACACGGGGGTTTTACTGTGTACATAATACAGACACAACACACGGGGATTTTACTGTGTACATAATACAGACACAACAACACACGGGGATTTTACTGTGTACATAGTACATAGACACAACAACACACGGGGATTTTACTGTGTACATAGTACAGACACAACACACGGGGATTTTACTGTGTACATAATACAGACACAACAACACACGGGGATTTTACTGTGTACATAGTACAGACACAACACACGGGGATTTTACTGTGTACATAATACAGACACAACAACACACGGGGATTTTACTGTGTACATAGTACATAGACACAACAACACACGGGGATTTTACTGTGTACATAATACAGACACAACAACACACGGGGATTTTACTGTGTACATAGCACATAGACACAACAACACACGGGGATTTTACTGTGTACATAATACAGACACAACAACACACGGGGATTTTACTGTGTACATAATACAGACACAACAACACACGGGGATTTTACTGTGTACATAATACAGACACAACAACACACGGGGATTTTACTGTGTACATAGTACATAGACACAACAACACACGGGGATTTTACTGTGTACATAATACAGACACAACAACACACGGGGATTTTACTGTGTACATAGACACAACAAAACACGGGGATTTTACTGTGTACATAATACAGACACAACACACGGGGATTTTACTGTGTACATAGACACAACAAAACACGGGGATTTTACTGTGTACATAATACAGACACAACAACACACGGGGATTTTACTGTGTATATAGTATAGACACAACAAAACACGAGGATTTTACTGTGTACATAGTACATAGACACAACAAAACACGGGGATTTTACTGTGTACATAGTACAGACACACACAACACACGGGGATTTTACTGTGTACATAGACACAACAACACACGGGGATTTTACTGTGTACATAGTACAGACACAACAACACACGGGGATTTTACTGTGTACATAGTACAGACACAACAAAACACGGGGATTTTACTGTGTGCATAATCTGTGAAACGGCATGTCTCAGTTTTTGGGTCAAGATGTGTAAACAAGACCTATGTGAAACAGTCTCAATCATAAAAAGAGCTGTTTGGTATGGCTTGACCATACTGTATGACAAACATGGAGCACTCACACAGAGGAAGTTATCGAGTGCAGCAGATGATCAACACGCAGAAACAGACAGATGACACTGAAGGAATGTTGACAACTCTCAGGGACAGGAAGGGTGAAACAGAGAGAGTGGTAGGGAAGAAGACAGACAGACAGACACAGACAGACAGACAGACACAGACAGACAGACAGACAGACAGACCCAGACAGACAGACAGACACAGACAGACAGACAGACACAGACAGACAGACAGACAGACAGACACAGACAGACAGACAGACACAGACAGACAGACAGACAGACAGACCCAGACAGACAGACACAGACAGACAGACACAGACACAGACAGACAGACACAGACAGACAGACAGACAGACACAGACAGACAGACAGACACAGACAGACAGACAGACACAGACAGACACAAACACAGACAGACAGACACAGACAGACAAACAGACAGACAGACATAGACAGACAGACAGACACAGACAGACAGACACAGGCAGACAGACACAGACAGACAGACATAGACAGACACAGACAGACAGACACAGACAGACAGGCTGACAGACAGACAGACACAGACAGACAGACACAGACAGACACAGACGACGGCTGACAGACAGACAGACAGACAACAGACAGACCAGACAGACACAGACAGACACAGACAGACACAGACAGACACAGACAGACAGACAGACACAGACAGACACAGACAGACACAGACAGACACAGACAGACCAGACAGACACAGCACAGACAGACAGACACGACAGACAGACAGACAGACAGACAGACAGACAGACAGACAGACCCGACAGACAGACACAGACAGACAGACACAGACAGACAGACACAGACAGACAGACACAGACAGACAGACGACAGACAGACAGACACAGACAGACAGACACAGACAGACAGACACAGACAGACAGACAGACACAGCACAGACAGAACACAGACAGACAGACACAGACAGACACAGACAGACACAGACAGACACAGAACAGAAGACAGACAGACACAGACAGACAGCACGACAGACAGACACAGAACAGACACAGACAGCAGACCAGACAGACACAGAACAGACAGACAGACACAGACAGACACACAGACAGACACAGACACACAGACAGACACAGACACAGACCAGACAGCACAGACAGACAGACACAGACAGACAGACACAGGACAGACAGACAGACAGACACAGACAGACACGACAGACAAGACAGACAACAGACAGACAGACCAGACAGACACAGACAGACAGACGACAGAACAGACAGACACAGACAGACAAGACAGACACAGACACAGACAGACAGACACAGACACAGACAGACGACCAGACAGACACAGACACAGACAGACACAGGACAGACACAGACAGACAGACAGACACAGACCAGGACAGACACAGACAGACGACCAGACAAGACAGCAGACAGACAGACAGACAGACAGACAGACACAGACAGACAGACAGACAGACACAGACAGACAGACAGACAGCAGACAGACAGAACAGACAGACAGACACAGACAGACAGACAGACAGACAGACAGACAGACAGAGACACGACAGACAGACAAGACAGACACAGACAGACACAGACAGCACAGAACAGACAGACGACAGACAGACACAGACAGACACAGACAGACAGAAAAGACACAGACAGACAGACACAGACAGACAGACAGACACAGACAGACAGACAGACACAGACACAGACAGACACAGACAGCACAGACAGACAGACAGACAGCAGACACAGACAGACAGACAGACAGACAGACACAGAAGCCAGACAGACAGACACGAGCAGACAGACAGACAGACAGACAGCAGAACAACAGACAGACAAGACAGACAGACAGACAGACCGAACAGACAGAACAGACACAGACGACAGACAGACAGACAGACAGACACAGACAGACACAGACAGACAGACAGACAGACAGACAGACAGACAGACAGGACAAACAGACAGAACAGACAGACAAGACAGACAGACAGCAGACAGACAGACAGACACAGACAGACAGACACAGACAGAGACAGACACAGACAGACAGACCAGACGACCAGCAGACAGACACAGACAGGAGACAGACAGACACAGACAGACAGACAGACGACGAACAGACAGACAGACAGACACAGACAGACAGGCACAGGACACACGCGACAGACAGCACAGACAGCAGACAGACAGACAGACAGACAGACAGACAACAGACAGACAGACAGACACAGACAGACAGACAGACAGCAAGACAGCACAGACAGACAGACAGACACAGACAGACGACAGAGACAGACAGACAGACACAGCAGAAAGACACAGACAGACAGACACAGACAACAGACAGACAGACACAGACGACACGACAGACCAGACAGACAGACAGACAGCAGACGAACAGACAGACAGACACAGACAGACAGCGACAGACAGACAGAACAGGACAGGACTACAGACAGACAGACAGACAGACAGACACGCAGACAGACAGACAGACAACAGACAGACAGACAGACAGACACAGACAGACAGAACAGACGAAGACACGACGCAGACAGCAGACAGGACGACAGACACGACAGACAGACAGACAGACAGACAGACAGGGAGAACAGACAGACAGACACAGACAGAAGCACACGACAGACAGACAGACACAGACAGACAAGCTGACAGACAGACAGAACAGCAGACATGAAGACAGACAGACACGAGTGACAGACAGAACACAGAGACTGACAGACAAGACGCGTGACAGACAAGGACAGACAGAGCAGTGACAAGACAGGACAGACAGACAGACAGCGGCAGACAGACGAAGACAGACAGCACAGAGACGACAAGGAGCAGACCAGTTGACAGACAGACAGACACGACAGTGACAGACATCGACAACAACAGCACAGACAGGCGACAGACAAACAGACACAGACAAACAGACAGACAGACAGACAGACAAACAGACACAGACAGGTGACAGACAGACAGACACAGACGAAGTACAGATTTCTACACACACAATCTGTCTTGCCGTGGATTTCACATGCGCTAAGTGCATGCTGATGCACTCGGACGTGATATTCTCCATCAAAAGACTAGCACCCAGACCACAATACATGGCCTAGTGGCAGGGGAGGGGAAGGGGAGGGGGTATTGTTGTTGCTTAAAACACAGTGACAGTGCAGAGGGGTCAGGGAGGTGTTATTGTTGTTTAAAACCCAACCGACAGTGCAGAGGGGTCAGGGAGGTGTTATTGTTGCTTAAAACACAGCTGACAGTGCAGAGGGGTCAGGGAGGTATTATTGTTGCTTAAAACACAGCTGACAGTGCAGAGGGGGTAGGGAGGTGTTCATCATCAGTCCCGTAGTCTGGTTGACCGTTGGGGCACCATGAAGATTTTGCAACCAACTTCCTCCACTCCTCACGGTCCTCAGCTTTCCGCTAGAATGATATTCCATTCAAGGCCAGTCCACTCTCTGATATTGTCTTCCCATCTTTTTCTCTGAATGCCTCTTCGTCTCCCTCCCTGAACTGTTCCCTGTAAGACGTCTTGGCCAGTCCAGATGATCGTGTGACGTGCCCGTACCACCTCAGTTTGCGTCTTTTCACTGAGTCAGGAGGTCTTCATGCGGCCCGATGGCGTTTTCGATTCGGGTTTTCACTTCTTTATTGGTTATATGGTGTTATTGTTGCTTAAAACACAGCTGACAGTGCAGAGGGTGTAGGGAGGTGTTATTGTTGCTTAAAACACAGCTGACAGTGCAGAGGGTTAGGGAGGTGTTATTGTTGCTTAAAACACAGCTGACAGTGCAGTTAGGGAGGTGTTATTGTTGCTTAAAACACAGCTGACAGTGCAGAGGGGGTAGGGAGGTGTTATTGTTGCTGAAAACCCAGCTGACAGTGCAGAGGGGGTAGGGAGGTGTTATTATTGCATAAAACCCAACCGACAGTACAGAGGGGGTAGGGGAGGGTGTTGTTGTTGCTTAAAACCCAACCGACAGTGCAGAGCCATATCAGGGCTACAACCATCTTACAAAGTACACCATACTTCACAGAAGATTGGATACAAATAAGTAAATAATATAATATAATATATACAACATACATAAACATACATACATAATACATACATACATACATCACATACATACATACATACATACATACATACACACATACATACATACATACATACATACATATACACACACAACATACATACAAACATACATACAACACACATACATACATACATACATGCACACATACACATACATACATACATACACAACACACATACATACATACATACATACATACATACATACATACATACATACATACATACATACATACATACATACATGCATCATCATCATCATCATCAGTCCCGTAGTCTGGTTGACCATTGAAGATTTTGCAACCAACTTCCTCCACTCCTCACGGTCCTCAGCTTTCCGCAGAATGATATTCCATTCAAGGCCAGTCCACTCTCTGATATTGTCTTCCCATCTTTTTCTCTGTCTGCCTCTTCGTCTCCCTCCCTGAACTGTTCCCTGCAAGACGGTCTTGGCCAGTCCAGATGATCGTGTGACGTGCCCGTACCACCTCAGTTTGCGTCTTTTCACTGAGGTCAGGAGGTCTTCATACGGCCCGATGGCGTTTTCGATTCGGGTTTTCACTTCTTTATTGGTTATATGATCTATGTACGAGATACCAAGGAGTTTGCGGAAGCATCTCATCTCCATTGCCTGTATCCTTCTTTCAATGTCTGCTGTTATGGTCCATGTTTCGCATGCATACAAAAATATTGACATGACCAGGGAACGCATCAGTCTGATCTTGGAGCCAATTGCGATATTCTTGTCGTTCCAGATGACTTTTAGCTTGGTCATTGCAGCTGTGGTCTGTGCAATCCTGGAAAGTACCTCGGGCTTTGATCTTTCATCTGATATTATAGCTCCCAGATATTTAAATCTATGGACGGTCTCAAGTTTCTTGTTGTCTATGGTAATGTCAGTGCTGATGCCATTGGTATTATTTGTCATCAACTGGGTTTTCTCTGCACTGATCTGCATGCCATATGATGTGGAGGCCTCATCAAGATGTTTTATCAAGGTGACTAGCTCTTGCTCTTGCCCAGTTAGTCCGTCAATGTCGTCGGCAAAACGCAAGTTTGTGATTGTTCTACCTCCGATGCTGACTGTTCCTTCGTGGTCTTCAAGTGCGTCAGCCATTATTCTCTCTAAGAAGATGTTGAAGAGAGTGGGGGAGAGCAGGCATCCTTGGCGTACTCCAACTGTGGTTCGGAACCATTCGCCTATGTTGTTGTCATAGTAGACTGCACTGGTCGCCTTTTCGTAGAGGCATTCTATGGTTCTGATCAGGTTGGCATTGATGTTGTACAGCCTCATGGTTGCCCACAAGGCTGCGTGCCAAACTCTGTCGAATGCCTTCTTGAAGTCCACGAAGACGTGGTAAAGGCCTTGCTGGTGTTGCAGGTATTTCTCACAGAGCAATCTGAGGTTGAAAATTTGCTCTGTGGTACTTCTTCCTGGTCTGAAACCTGCCTGCTCTTCTTTTATTATCTCCTCAGCTTGTGGCTTCAGTCTACTCAGAAGGATTTTTAGCATGACCTTACTTGGATGGCTGATCAGGCTGATGGTACGGTAGTTTTGGCATAGTTGTAGGTGGCCTTTCTTCGGGAGAGTGATGATCAGGGACTGGGTCCAAGGTGTTGGCCACTCATCTGTCCGCCAGATCTTATTGCAGATGATGAGTAACATATCTATCATGGCCTCTCCTCCTGCCTGGACCAGTTCTGAGGGAATGTTGTCCATTCCTGCCGACTTGCCTTTCTTCAATGATTTTACTGCAGCTTCAACTTCTTCTCGCACGATGGGGTAGCTGTCGTTGTTGGTTGATGGAGGAACGTCTAGCACCTTGGGATCTCCTGTTGTTGTGTGTGTGTATAATTCGGAGCAGTACTCTGTCCACCTCTGCAGAATCTCTTGATCTTCTGTGAGACATTTCCCTGCTTTGTTCTGTATGGTAGTGGTTCTGCCTTGTTTTGAGCTTGCTAGTTCTTTCACAAGCTGGTAGGCTTTTTTGCTGTTATTTTTCTGCAGGTTTGCTTCGATATCTTGGCATTGTTCTTCAATCCATGTTTCCTTTGCTTTCCTCATGCCTTCTTTAACTTGTTGGTTGGCTTTTCTGTATAGTTTAGCACCTTCATCCGTACTCTTCTTTTGCTTTAGTTCTCTGCGTTTGTCGCTCAGCTTTAGTACTTCTTCCGTGACCCAGGGCATCTTTGTTGGTCGGTGTTTTCCAAGGATGTCGTTGGCTGCTTTGGTCACGGCAGTGTTGAAGTTGTTGATCAGAGTGTCTACTTCGGTGTCCACATTGTCAAGGACGAGGAGAGGAGCAAACTTCCCTCCTATCGTTGCTTGGAAGTTTTCAACTATGTTGGGGTCTTTGAGCTTCTCAAGATTGAACTTAATTCTTATGTTGCCCTGTTTCTTCATCCTCTGGAGGCGGAGTTTGAAGGTCATCATTACAAGCTCATGATCGCTTCCAATGTCGGCTCCTGGAAAGCTCCTGGTCTTTGCGATGTTAACACTTGACTGGAAGCGTCTTTTAACCATGATGTAGTCGATCTGACTGTGGTATTTTTCTCCTGGGCTGTGCCATGTCCAGCGTCTAGATGGTTTGTGTGGACCGAACGTGTTCACCACCCTCAGGTCGTTGTAACTGGCGAATTCTAGGAGCCTCAAACCTCTTTCGTTGGTCTCAGGGTTGCAGTATTGGCCACATATCCCTTTCCAGTTATTGTGTTCATCCTCTCCAATCTTCGCATTCCAGTCGCCCTGCACTATAATGATGTCTTTCTTTGGCGTCTGATCTACGATTTCCTGCAGTTGATCATAGAAATCTTCGACAGCCTCGTCATCATAGTCAGTTGTTGGGGCATAAGCTTGGATGACGGTGATGTTAAAAGGTGAAGCCTTAAGCCGAATAGTAATGAGTCTGCTAGAGACTGGTCGGCATCCCATGATGGCATTCACAGTGTCTTTGTGAATGAGGAATCCAACTCCATGTTCATGTTTGTCTTCACTGCCACTGAAGTAGAGTTTGTGGCCTTCTGGGGTAGACGTTTCTCCGAGGTTTTTCCATCGTACCTCACAGAGCCCAAGGACGTTCCATCGGTATCTCTTCATTTCATACGTTAGTTCTGCAACTTTTCCTGCTGCTCTCAGCGATCTCACATTCCAGGTGCCGATAGTAACATTTTTTCTTGTACGTAGGGATTTTGGTCCATCAGTCACATACTTTTCACCTCCGCCCTGATGGCCAGCGACGGAAGGCGCGGTCCTTGTTCCGGGCGACGACCGGGCCGGTATGGATTGAGTTGCGGTTGTAATCTTCATTTAGTGTGTCTTGGGCAATGTCGCATGGCGGAGCCCATCCCTCTCCATGCCAGACCACAGCCGACGTCCTCCATCTAGGTGGTTCGCCTTGGTCTTGAACACATAGCCGTTGAGTTCCTTGCGGAACTTCGTCCGCCTTGGCCGGTAACCTGCATCGTGGAGGTTATTCGCCCAGTGATGCAGTGTTAACATCACCCCCTCACATGGTTTGGCACGCCTGCTGAGGCGAGGTCCCGGGGTGTGGCGCTTGGAGCCAGCACGTGAGAGATTTAGAGGATGGACGAGGACCAGTGATGCCCGTCCACCCTACCAGGTTGAGTGCAGCAGCCAGACATCAAAGGTACTACCTCTATCCAGAGCCCCCTACATACATACATACATATATACATACACACATACATACATACTACATCCATCCATCCATCCGTACGTACGCACGTACATACATACATACATACATATACACATACCCACACACAACACACACACACACACACACACACACACACACACAATATACAACAAAAAAGAACTGGAAAAGAAAACAAAGTAAATCATAATCTGAGGATTTACCCCCGGGCTCTGACCCCTCCATCCAGTGCATCACCAGAGAATTGTAAAAAACACAATCTGAATACAAAGTTAAACATAACTAAGGACACTAAAACATATATAAAAACGGGCCTAAATTACCTAAAACTGATTTGCACATCACATTTCCTAAACGCCAAAACACACTTAATACATGCACCCAGTTATCAATCACAAGAGAAAGTTTCCAAAGCTTTGTTGAACACATTCAGGTGACTGGACCAGCAAGGCAGAAAATGATAGGAAAAAATGACAGAAAGCAAAGGACGAAAGCAGAAAGAAAGAGAGTGGCAGAAAAGAGGAAATTTCTAGTACAGAATGTCCAGGAAGTGGAGCGGGGGTGGGGGTGGGGGTGGGGGTACTGTTCATACTGACTGAGCCCCCAGGCATCCCCATGGAGGGTGGGTTAGGGTGGAGACAACATCCCCATGGAGGGTGGGTAGTGTAGTGACAACATCCCCATGGAGGGTGGGTAGTGTAGTAACAACATCCCCATGGAGGGTGGGTAGTGTGGTGACAACATCCCCATGGAGGGTGGGTAGTGTGGTGACAACATCCCCATGGAGGGTGGGTAGTGTAGTGACAACATCCCCATGGAGGGTGGGTAGTGTGGTGACAACATCCCCATGGAGGGTGGGTAGTGTGGTGACAACATCCCCATGGAGGGTGGGTTAGGGTGGTGACAACATCCCCATGGAGGGTGGGTAGTGTGGTGACAACATCCCCATGGAGGGTGGGTAGTGTGGTGACAACATCCCCATGGAGGGTGGGTAGTGTAGTGACAACATCCCCATGGAGGGTGGGTAGTGTGGTGACAACATCCCCATGGAGGGTGGGTAGTGTGGTGACAACATCCCTATGGAGGGTGGGTAGTGTGGTGACAACATCCCCATGGAGGGTGGGTAGTGTGGTGACAACATCCCCATGGAGGGTGGGTAGTGTGGTGACAACATCCCCATGGAGGGTGGGTAGTGTGGTGACAACATCCCCATGGAGGGTGGGTAGTGTGGTGACAACATCCCCATGGAGGGTGGGTAGTGTAGTGACAACATCCCCATGGAGGGTGGGTAGTGTGGTTACATCCCCATGGAGGGTGGGTAGTGTAGTGACAACATCCCCATGGAGGGTGGGTAGTGTGGTTATATCCCCATGGAGGGTGGGTAGTGTAGTGACAACATCCCCATGGAGGGTGGGTGGTGACAACATCCCCATGGAGGGTGGGTAGTGTGGTGACAACATCCCCATAGAGGGTGGGTAGTGTGGTTACATCCCCATGGAGGGTGGGTAGTGTGGTTATATCCCCATGGAGGGTGGGTAGTGTAGTGACAACATCCCCATGGAGGGTGGGTAGTGTGGTTATATCCCCATGGAGGGTGGGTAGTGTAGTGACAACATCCCCATGGAGGGTGGGTGGTGACAACATCCCCATGGAGGGTGGGTAGTGTGGTGACAACATCCCCATAGAGGGTGGGTAGTGTGGTTACATCCCCATGGAGGGTGGGTAGGGTGGTGACAACATCCCCATAGAGGGTGGGTAGTGTGGTTACATCCCCATGGAGGGTGGGTAGGGTGGTGACAACATCCCCATGGAGGGTGGGTAGGGTGGTGACAACATCCCCATAGAGGGTGGGTAGTGTGGTTACATCCCCATGGAGGGTGGGTAGGGTGGTGACAACATCCCCATGGAGGGTGGGTAGGGTGGTGACAACATCCCCATGGAGGGTGGGTTAGGGTGGTGACAACATCCCCATGGAGGGTGGGTAGTGTGGTGACAACATCCCCATGGAGAGTGGGTAGTGTGGTGACAACATCCCCATGTAGGGTGGGTAGTGTGGTGACAACATCCCCATGGAGGGTGGGTAGGGTGGTGACAACATCCCCATGGAGGGTGGGTTAGGGTGGTGACAACATCCCCATGGAGGGTGGGTTAGGGTGGTGACAACATCCCCATGGAGGGTGGGTTAGGGTGGTGACAACATCCCCATGGAGAGTGGGTAGTGTGGTGACAACATCCCCATGTAGGGTGGGTAGTGTGGTGACAACATCCCCATGGAGGGTGGGTTAGGGTGGTGACAACATCCCCATGGAGGGTGGGTAGGGTGGTGACAACATCCCCATGGAGGGTGGGTTAGGGTGGTGACAACATCCCCATGGAGGGTGGGTTAGGGTGGTGACAAAATCCCCATGGAGGGTGGGTTAGGGTGGTGACAACATCCCCATGGAGGGTGGGTTAGGGTGGTGACAAAATCCCCATGGAGGGTGGGTAGTGTGGTGACAACATCCCCATGGAGGGTGGGTAGTGTGGTTACATCCCCATGGAGGGTGGGTAGGGTGGTGACAACATCCCCATGGAGGGTGGGTAGTGTGGAGACATCCCATGGAGGATGGGTAGGGTGGTGACAACATCCCCATGGAGGGTGGGTAGGGTGGTGACAACATCCCCATGGAGGGTGGGTAGTGTGGTGACAACATCCCCATGGAGGGTGGGTAGTGTGGTGACAACATCCCTATGGAGGGTGGGTAGTGTAGTGACAACATCCCCATGGAGGGTGGGTAGTGTGGTGACAACATCCCCATGGAGGGTGGGTAGTGTGGAGACAACATCCCCATGGAGGGTGGGTAGGGTGGTGACAACATCCCCATGGAGGGTGGGTAGGATGGTGACAACATCCCCATGGAGGGTGGGTAGTGTGGTGACAACATCCCCATGGAGGGTGGGTAGTGTGGTGACAACATCCCCATGGAGGGTGGGTAGTGTGGTGACAACATCCCCATGGAGGGTGGGTAGTGTGGTGACAACATCCCTATGGAGGGTGTGTAGTGACAACATCCCCATGGAGGGTGGGTAGTGTAGTGACAACATCCCCATGGAGGGTGGGTTATGGTGGTGACAACATCTCCATGGAGGGTGGGTAGGGTGGTGACAACATCTCCATGGAGGGTGGGTAGGGTGGTGACAACATCCACATGGAGGGTGGGTAGGGTGGTGACAACATCCCCATGGAGGGTGGGTAGTGTAGTGACATCCCCATGGAGGGTGGGTAGGGTGGTGACAACATCTCCATGGTCGGTGGGTAGTGTAGTGACAACTCCTGTCCAACTACAGACTGTGGCAGAGAGAATGTAGATGGCGCCACTGGCTGGTGAGTGAGTTATGTGGCGTCTTGTATCGATTGGTCTCTCTCACACACACACACACACACACACACACACACACACACACACACACACACACACACACACACACACACACACACACACACACACACACACATACACACAAATCTGATCTTGGTGACAGCTGTGGAATGTGATGGTATGTCAACTGTAAGACAGTCAACACGTGACATGACGTTTCTATCGATCAATGTGACAAGACATAACAGACATATGACACAATACAAACAATGTAAAAAGACATAACAGATATAATACAATACAAACAATGTAAAAAGACATAACAGACAATATGACACAATACAAACAATGTAAAACGACATAACAGACAATATGATACAATACAAACAATGTAAAAAGACATAACAGACAATATGACATAATACAAACAATGTAAAAAGACATAACAGACAATATGACACAATACAAACAATGTAAAACGACATAACAGACAATATGACACAATGCAAACAATGTAAAAAGACAAACAGACAATATGACACAATACAAACAATGTAAAAAGACATAACAGACAATATGACACAATACAAACAATGTAAAAAGACATAACAGACAATATGATACAATACAAACAATGTAAAAAGACATAACAGACAATATGATACAATACAAACAATGTAAAAAGACATAACAGACAATATGATACAATACAAACAATGTAAAAAGACATAACAGACAATATGATACAATACAAACAATGTAAAAAGACATAACAAATATGATACAATACAAACAATGTAAAAAGACATAACAGATATAATACAATACAAACAATGTAAAAAGACATAACAAATATGATACAATACAAACAATGTAAAAAGACATAACAGACAATATGATACAATACAAACAATGTAAAAAGACATAACAGACAATATGATACAATACAAACAATGTAAAAAGACATAACAGACAATATGATACAATACAAACAATGTGACAAGACATAACAGACAATATGTTACAATACAAACAATGTAAAAAGACATAACAGACAATATGATACAATACAAACAATGTAAAAAGACATAACAGACAATATGATACAATACAAACAATGTAAAAAGACATAACAGATATGATACAATACAAACAATGTAAAAAAAAACATAACAACAATATGATACAATACAAACAATGTAAAAAACATAACAGACAATATGATACAATACAAACAATGTAAAAAGACATAACAACATATGATACAATACAAACAATGTAAAAAGACATAACAGATATGATACAATACAAACAATGTAAAAAGACATAACAGACAATATGATACAATACAAACAATGTAACAAGACATAACAGACAATATGATACAATACAAACAATGTAAAAAGACATAACAGATATGATACAATACAAACAATGTAACAAGACATAACAGACAATATGATACAATACAAACAATGTAAAAAGACATAACAGACAATATGATACAATACAAACAATGTTAAAAAAAGCATAACAGACAATATGATACAATACAAACAATGTAAAAAAAACATAACAGACAATATGATACAATACAAACAATGTAAAAAAAAACATAACAGACAATATGATACAATACAAACAATGTAAAAAAAACATAACAAATATGATACAATACAAACAATGTAAACAGACATAACAAATATGATACAATACAAACAATGTAACAAGACATAACAGACAATATGATACAATACAAACAATGTAAAAAGACATAACAGACAATATGATACAATACAAACAATGTGACAAGACATAACAAATATGATACAATACAAACAATGTAACAAGACGTAATAGTCAATATGATACAATACAAACAATGTAAAAAGACATAACAGACAATATGATACAATACAAACAATGTAAAAAGACATAACAAATATGATACAATACAAACAATGTAACAAGACGTAATAGTCAATATGACACAACACATCAGACGACACGACGTGAAACAATACAACACAACATGATAGCTCAACAGCACAACATACCATAACATAACACCACAGAGTACAGCACAGTACAGCTTACTACACCACACCACATCACACCAAACCAAACCACACACACCACATCACACCACACCACACATACATCACATCACACCACACCACACCACATCACATCACATCACACCATACCACATCACACCAAACCACACCACACAATGCCACACCACACCACACCACATCACATCACATCACACCACACCAAACCAAATCACACCACATCACATCACATCACACCACACCATACCACATCACACCAAACCACACCACACCAAACTACATCACACCAAACCACACCACACCACACCAAACCACGCCACATCACACCAAACCACACCACACCAAACTACATCATACCAAACCACACCACATCCCACCAAACCACACCATACCACAGTAGTGCACCACACCACACCACACCACACCACAGCACACCCACCAAGACAAACACAACAACACACAACCCAGCCCTGTACAAACTGTACACTCCACAACACACTACATCCATCTTCACCATCACCATCACCATCACCATTACCATCACACACATCACCATCACCATCACCATTTACCATCACCATCACCATTACCATACACCATCACCATCACCATACCATTACCATTACCCACCATCACCATCACCATCACCATCACCATCACCATCACCATACCATCACCATCACCATCACCATCACCATTACCATTACCATCACCATCACCATCACCATTACCATCACCATCAACCATCACCATCACCATACCATCACCATTACCATCACCACCACCATTACCATCACCATTACCATCACCATCACCATCACCATCACCATTATCATCACCATCACCATCACCATTACCATCACCATCACCATCACCATCACTATCACCATCACCATTACC
>JAPXFY010000026.1:394764-409764 GCA_030674185.1 Monoplex corrugatus
GAGTGTACATCGTGTTTGTGTGTATATAAACACTGTACTGTGTGTGTGTATGAACAGTGTACATCGTGTCTGTGTGTATATAAACACTGTACTGTGTGTGTATAAAGAGTGTACATCGTGTTTGTGTGTATATAAACACTGTACAGTGGTGTGTGTGTATGATGAGTGTACATCGTGTTTGTGTGTATATAAACACTGTACCTGTGTGTGTGTATGAAGACTGTACATGTTTGGCTGTTTGTAAACATTGTATTGTGTGTGAAGATCGTACGTATTGTTTGTACGTATCAAACATTTTACTCTGTGTGTGTGTGTGTGTGTGTGTGTGTGTGTGTGTGTGTGTGTGTGTGTGTGTGTGTGGGGTGTGTGTGTGTGTGTGTGTGTGTGTGTGTGTGTGAGTGTGTGTGTGTGTGTGTGAGGATCTGCATGATCCTCACACACACACACACACACTCACACAGCTATATGTGTATAAAAACATTTTACTGTGTGAGTGAAGATCGTACACGATGTTTGTGTACCTGTGTACAAAACATTCTACTGTGTGTGTGTGAAGATCGTACACAATCTTTGTGTGCCTGTGTACAAAAACAGTTAACTGTGTGCATTAAGATCGGTAATGTGTGTGCGTATGTAAACGTTGTCTATATGTATATGAGAATCGTACATAATGATTGTGTGTGCAAGAACATCGTACACGCTTGTGTGGGGATAAATTATATCGTGTGTGTATCAGTGAAGATTGTATCTAATGTTTGTGTGTCTGTTTTATGTCTGTATCTAATGTTTGTGGTGTCTGTTTTATGGCTGTATGTAATGTTTGTGTGTCTGTTTTATGCTGTATGTAATGTTTGTGTGTCTGTTTTATGGCTGTGTGTAATGTTTGTGTGTCTGTTTTATAGCTGTATGTAATGTTTGTGTGTCTGTTTTATGACTGTATTTTTATGACTGTATGTAATGTTTGTGTGTCTGTTTTATGACTGTATGTAATGTTTGTGTGTCTGTTTTATGACTGTATGTAATGTTTGTGTGTCTGTTTTTATGCTGTATGTAATGTTTGTGTTCTGTTTGCTGTATGTAATGTTGTTGTCTGTTTATGACTTATGTAATTTGTGTTCTGTTTTATGCTGTAGTAATGTTTGTGTGTCTGTTTTATGACTGTATGTAATGTTTGTGTGTCTGTTTTATGCTGTATGTAATGTTTGTGTGTCTGTTTTATGGCTGTATGTAATGTTTGTGTGTCTGTTTTATGGCTGTATGTAATGTTTGTGTGTCTGTTTTATGGCTGTATGTAATGTTTGTTGTTGTTTAGCTATGTAGTTTTGTGCTGTTTTATGCTGTATGTAATGTTTGTGTGTCTGTTTATCTTTGTATGTTGTGTGCTTTTTATGTCTGTATGTAGTGTTTGTGTGTTGTTTTATGACTGTATGTAATGTTTGTGTGTCTGTTTTATAGCTGTATGTATGTTTGTGTGTCTGTTTTATGCTGTATGTATGTTTGTGTGTCTGTTTTATGCTGTATGTAATGTTTGTGTGTCTGTTTTATGATGTATGTAATGTTTGTGTGTCTGTTTTATGACTGTATGTATGTTTGTGTGTCTGTTTTATGCTGTATGTAATGTTTGTGTGTCTGTTTTATGACTGTATGTAATGTTTGTGTGTCTGTTTTATGACTGTATGTAATGTTTGTGTGTCTGTTTATGACTGTATGTAATGTTTGTGTGTCTGTTTTATGACTGTATGTAATGTTTGTGTGTCTGTTTTATGACTGTATGTAATGTTTGTGTGTCTGTTTTATGACTGTATGTAATGTTTGTGTGTCTGTTTTATGACTGTATGTAATGTTTGTGTGTCTGTTTTATGCTGTATGTAATGTTTGTGTGTCTGTTTTATGCTGTATGTAATGTTTGTGTGTCTGTTTTATGCTGTATGTAATGTTTGTGTGTCTGTTTATGCTGTATGTAATGTTTGTGTGTCTGTTTTATGCTGTATGTAATGTTTGTGTGTCTGTTTATGCTGTATGTAATGTTGTTGTCTGTTTATGCTGTATGTATGTTGTGTGTCTGTTTTATGACTGTATGTAATGTTTGTGTGTCTGTTTATGCTGTATGTAATGTTTGTGTGTCTGTTTTATGAGCTGTATGTAATGTTTGTGTGTCTGTTTTATGACTGTATGTAATGTTTGTGTGTCTGTTTAACTGTATGTAATGTTTGTGTGTCTGTTTTATGCTGTATGTAATGTTTGTGTGTCTGTTTTATGCTGTATGTAATGTTTGTGTGTCTGTTTTATGCTGTATGTAATGTTTGTGTGTCTGTTTTATGCTTATGTATGTTGTGTGTCTGTTTATGCTGTATGTAATGTTTGTGTGTCTGTTTTATGCTGTATGTAATGTTTGTGTGTCTGTTAGTATTTTTGTAGCTGTATGTAATGTTTGTGTCTGTTTTATGCTGTATGTAATGTTTGTGTGTCTGTTTTATACTGTATGTAATGTTTGTGTCTGTTTTATGCTGTATGTATGTTTGTGTGTCTGTTTTATGCTGTATGTAATGTTGTGTCGTTTTAGCTGTATGTAATGTTGTGTGTCTGTTTATGACTGTGAATGTTTCTGTTTAGTGTTTATGTTGTGTTCTGTTTATGCTGTATGTAATGTTTGTGTGTCTGTTATGCTGTATTAATGTTTGTGTGTCTGTTATGCTGTATGTAATGTTTGTGTGTCTGTTTATGCTGTATGTAATGTTGTGTGTCTGTATGCTGTATGATGTTTGTGTGTCTGTTTTATGGCTGTATGTAATGTTTGTGTGTCTGTTTTATATGCTGTATGTAATGTTTGTGTGTCTGTTTATGCTGTATGTAATGTTTGTGTGTCTGTTTTATGCTGTATGTAATGTTTGTGTGTTGTTTTATGGCTGTATGTAATGTTTGTGTGTCTGTTTTATGGCTGTATGTAATGTTTGTGTGTCTGTTTTATGGCTGTATGTAATGTTTGTGTGTCTGTTTTATGCTGTATGTAATGTTTGTGTGTCTGTTTTATGCTGTATGTAAGTTGTGTCTGTTTATGCTGATGATGTTTGTGTGTCTGTTTAGACTGTATGTAATGTTGGTGTCTGTTTTATGCTGTATGTAATGTCGATGATTAATGTTTGTGTCTGTTTATGCGATGAAGTTGTGTTAGTGTATGTTGTTCTTATTGCTTATGTATGTTGTGTGTTGTTATATGGCTGTATGTAATGTTTGTGTGTAGTTTTATGCTGTATGTAATGTTGTGTGTCTGTTTTATGCTGTATGTAATGTTTGTGTGTCTGTTTTATGGCTGATTATGTTGTGGTCTGTTTATACGTATGAATGTTTGTGTGTCTGTTTTATGGCTGTATGTAATGTTTGTGTGTCTGTTTATTTATGAATGTTGTAAGTATGTATGTTTGTGTGTCGTTTTATGGAGTATGGTGGCTGTATCGTAGATGTTTGTGTGTCTGTTTATGCTGTAATGTAATGTTTGTGTGTCTGTTTATAAGCGTAGTATGTTTGTGTGTCTGTTTATGCTTATGAATGTTTGTGTGTCTATGTGTATGTAATGTTGGCGACTGTAGTATTGTCTTAGTATGTAGTTTCTGTTTGCTGTGTATGTTTTTCGTTTGCTGTATGTAGTGTTGTGTGTGTTTATACTGTGTAGGTGCTAGCTGATATGTGTGTCTGTTTGATGTGGTTGCTAATGTGATGTGTGCTGTAGTTAGTAAGGGTGTATGTAAGATGTGTGGTGATAGCTGTATGATGTATGGAGTAGTTGTGTGCTGTAGTATGTGTTGTAAGTGTATGTGTGTGTGTGTTTATGCGATAGTGTAGTATGTTTGTGTGTCTGTTTATGGCTGTAGTAATGTTGTGTTCTGTTTTATGCTGTAATGTTGTGTTTTATGCGTATGATGTTGTGTGCTGTTTAGCGTATGTATGTTGTGTGTCTTTATTAGAGCGTGTATGTAGTTTTGTGTGTCTGTTATGTATAGCTGTATGTAGTGTTGTGATGTTGTCTGTTATATAGCTGTAGGTAAGTGTTTGTGATGTCTGTATTATGAGCTGTAGTAAATGTTTGTGTGTCGTTTTATGATGTATGTGTTGTTGTATGTGGTGCGTGTTTATTTTGTCGATGATGTATGTTTGGTGTGTCTGTTTTTGTATAGCTGTGATTTGTGGATGTGTGTGTTGTGTCTGTTTTATGCTGTGATGTAAGTAGTATGTGTGTGTCTGTTTTAGCTGTGAGTTGTAGTAGTAATTGTGCTGATGCAGTAAGGGTCAGTTTATGCTGAAGCGAAGCTTAGTATGTAGTCTGATGCTGTAAAGTTTGATGACAGAATTCAGTAGTGCAAGTGGCATCTGTTCCTGTTCCCACACATCTTGTCTGTTGCTTCGTGCTGTGTTGAGTCTGTGCTGTGTGGCTCTGCGAGTGTGTGTGTGTGTGGGTGGATGTAAGTGTGTGTGTGGTGTGTGTGTGAGTGTGAGTAGTGTGTGGAGTGTGTAGTAGTAGTATACCGGAAAAAATTCGGTCCTTGGATCTATTGTGCGACTGATGGCTCCAGTTTTGTAAGCCAGCTTGTAGTCGCTCACTGAGCTGTAAACAACAGTATGAAATAAACACCACTCAGCCTCCTCAACCCCACCCCCCACCACCCCCACTCCTTGCCGCTGTCTTCAGGCTGGATTTCCAGAGCGAGCCCTGTTGTGCCTGCTCCGATGATGTTCCGGGGCCTGATCGATAACTTGGGTCTTGGGGAGTGATAGTGAGAGAGAGAAAAACGGAGAAAACGTAAAATGGAGTCAGTTGACTACTTTTTTTTTGTTGACTCTCTCTCTCTCTCTTCTCTGCTCTTCTCCCCCTTCTTTCCCTCTTCTTTCTTCACTCCCGTGATGACCTGCATTCTGCCGTGACCTGATCCTGGCATCTTGTCCTGGCCAGAGCCAGATTCTGGTACCGCTCGGCAGCTCGTTTGCATACTGGGGGAGCCAACGTTCGCACTCAAAGTGAAATCGATAGCACAGAGAGAAAGTGTGTGTGTGTGTGTGTGTGTGTGTGTGTGTGTGTGTGTGTGTGTGTGGTGTGTGTGTTGGTCAGAGAAGAGAGAGAGAGGAGAAGAGGGAGAGACAGGGAGAGACAGGGAGAGAGGGAGGGAGGGAGACACAGAGAGAGACAGAGAGGATAGAATATGAATTAATGATCTTGGAGAGATGTCGAGGAAGAGAAAGAAAGAGGGAGGGTGTGGAAGAGAGAGCTACTGAGAGAGAGAGGGGGGAGGGAGAGAGAGAGACAGAGACAGCAGAGACAAAGCGAGAGGACAGAATATGAATTTTCTTCGTGAGAGAGAGAAAGAGAGACAGAAACAGAGAGAGTGGACAGAACATAAATTATTAATTTTCTTGATGGGGGAGCGAGAGAGGGGAAAGAGAGGGAGGGAGGGAGGGAAAGGGGAAGGGAAGAAGAGAGAGCGAGAGAGTGAGAGAGAGAGAGGAGGAGAAAGAAAGAGGGGGAGGGAGAGAGGGAGAGACAGAGACAGACAAAGAGACGAAGAGAGACAGACAGAAAGACAGGCAGGCAGACAGACAGACAGGCAGACAGACAGACAGACAGGCAGACAGGCAGACAGACAGAAGGAGAGAGGACGGCTCACCATACACCATCAAGATAGCCGTCCATACCATTGACACAGTTGACAAACCAGAACACGTGTACTGTTTAACGTCCATCTCTTGACCCAAGTGTGAGGACTTTACATCTGGACTACATGTACCAGTGATAAACATTCTCTATGTACCAGTGATAAACATTCTCTATGTACCAGTGATAAACGTTCTCTATGTACCAGTGATAAACATTCTCTATGTACCAGTGATAAACATTCTCTATGTACCAGTGATAAACATTCTCTATATACCAGTGACAAACATTCTCTATGTACCAGTGATAAACATTCTCTATGTACCAGTGATAAACATTCTCTATGTACCAGTGATAAACATTCTTTATGTACCAGTGATAAACATTCTCTATGTACCAGTGATAAACATTCTCTATGTACCAGTGATAAACATTCTCTATGTACCAGTGATAAACATTCTCTATGTACCAGTGATAAACATTCTCTATGTACCAGTGATAAACATTCTTTATGTACCAATGATAAACATTCTCTATGTACCAGTGATAAACATTCTCTATGTACCAGTGATAAACATTCTCTATGTACCAGTGATAAACATTCACTATGTACTACCAGTGATAAACATTCTCTATGTACCAGTGATATGATAAACATTCTCTATGTACTACCAGTGATAAACATTCTCTATGTACCAGTGATAAACATTCTCTATGTACCAGTGATAAACATTCTCTATGTACCAGTGATAAACATTCTCTATGTACCAGTGATAAACATTCTCTATGTACCAGTGATAAACATTCTCTATGTACCAGTGATAAACATTCTCTATGTACCAGTGATAAACATTCTCTATGTACCATGATAAACATTCTCTATGTACCAGTGATAAACATTCTCTATGTACCAGTGATAAACATTCTCTATGTACCAGTGATAAACTTCTACTATGTACCAGTGATATAAACATTCTCTATGTACCAGTGATAAACATTCTCTATGTACCAGTGATAAACATTCTCTATGTACCAGTGATAAACATTCTCTATGTACCAGTGATAAACATTCTCTATGTACCAGTGATAAACATTCTCTATGTACCAGTGATAAACATTCTCTATGTACCAGTGATAAACATTCTCTATGTACCAGTGATATGATAAACATTCTCTATGTACCAGTGATAAACTTCTCTATGTACCAGTGATAAACTTCTCTATGTACCAGTGATAAACATTCTCTATGTACCAGTGATAAACATTCTCTATGTACCATGATAAACATTCTCTATGTACCAGTGATAAACATTCTCTATGTACCATTGATAAACTTCTCTATGTACCAGTGATAAACATTCTCTATGTACCAGTGATAAACATTCTCTATGTACTACCAGTGATAAACATTCTCTATGTACCAGTGATAAACATTTCTATGTACCAGTGATAAACATTCTCTATGTACCAGTGATAAACATTCTCTATGTACCAGTGATAAACATTCTCTATGTACCAGTGATAAACATTCTCTATGTACCAGTGATAAACATTCTCTATGTACCAGTGATAAACATTCTCTATGTACCAGTGATAAACATTCTCTATGTACCAGTGATAAACATTCTCTATGTACCAGTGATAAACATTCTCTATGTACCAGTGATAAACATTCTCTATGTACCAGTGATAAACATTCTCTATGTACCAGTGATATGATAACATTCTCTATGTACCAGTGATAAACATTCTCTATGAACCAGTGACAAACATTCTCTATGTACCAGTGATAAACATTCTCTATGTACCAGTGATAAACGATTCTCTATGTACCAGTGATAAACATTCTCTATGACCAGTGATAAACGTCTCTATGTACCAGTGATAAACATTCTCTATGTACCTAGTGATAAACATTCTCTATGTACCAGTGATAAACATTCTCTATGTACAGTGATAAACATTCTCTATGTACCAGTGATAAACATTCTCTATGTACCAGTGATAAACATTCTCTATGTACCAGTGATAAACATTCTCTATGTACCAGTGATAAACATTCTCTATGTACCAGTGATAAACATTCTCTATGTACCAGTGATAAACATTCTCTATGTACCAGTGATAAACATTCTCTATGTACCAAGTGATAAACATTCTCTATGTACCAGTGATAAACATTCTCTATGTACCATGATAAACATTTCTATGTACCAGTGATAAACATTCTCTATGTACCAGTGATAAACATTTTCTATGTACCAGTGATATGATAAACATTCTCTATGTACCAATGATAAACATTCTCTATGTACCATGATAAACGTTCTCTATGTACCAGTGATAAACATTCTCTATGTACCAGTGATAAACATTCTCTATGTACCAATGATAAACGTTCTCTATGTACCAGTGATAAACGTTCTCTATGTACCAGTGATAAACATTCTCTATGTACTAGTGATAAACATTCTCTATTTACCAGTGATAAACATTCTCTATGTACCAATGATAAACGTTCTCTATGTACCAGTGATATGATAAACATTCTCTATGTACCAATGATAAACATTCTCTATGTACCAATGATAAACATTCTCTATGTACCAGTGATAAACATTTCTCTATGTACCATGATATGATAAACATTCTCTATGTACCAATGATAAACATTCTCTATGTACCAGTGATAAACATTCTCTATGTACCAGTGATAAACATTCTCTATGTACCAGTGATATGATAAACATTCTCTATGTACCAGTGATAAACATTCTCTATGTACCAGTGATAAACATTCTCTATGTACCAGTGATAAACATTCTCTATGTACCAGTGATAAACATTCTCTATGTACCAGTGATAAACATTCTCTATGTACCATTGATAAACATTATCTATGTACCAGTGATAAACGTTCTCTATGTACCAGTGATAAACATTCTCTATGTACCAGTGATATGATAAACATTCTCTATGTACCAGTGATATGATAAACATTCTCTATGTACCAGTGATAAACATTCTCTATGTACCAGTGATAAACGTTCTCTATGTAACAGTGATAAACTATTCTCTATGTACCAGTGATAAACATTCTCTATGTACCAGTGATAAACGTTTCTATGTACCAGTGATATGATAAACATTCTCTATGTACCAGTGATAAACATTCTCTATGTACCAGTGATAAACATTCTCTATGTACCAGTGATAAACATTCTTTATGTACCAGTGATAAACATTCTCTATGAACCAGTGATAAACATTCTCTATGAACCAGTGATAAACATTCTCTATGTAACAGTGATAAACTATTCTCTATGTACCAGTGATAAACATTCTCTATGTACCAGTGATAAACATTCTCTATGTACCAGTGATAAACGTTCTCTATGTACCAGTGATATGATAAACATTCTCTATGTACCAGTGATAAACGTTCTCTATGTACCAGTGATAAACGTTCTCTATGTACCAGTGATAAACATTCTCTATGTACCAATGATAAACATTCTCTATGTACCAATGATAAACGTTCTCTATGTACCAGTGATAAACATTCTCTATGTACCAGTGATAAACATTCTCTATGTACCAGTGATAAACATTCTCTATGTACCAGTGATATGATAAACATTCTCTATGTACCAGTGATAAACATTCTCTATGTACCAGTGATAAACATTCTCTATGTACCAGTGATAAACATTCTCTATGAACCAGTGATAAACATTCTCTATGTACCAGTGATAAACATTCTCTATGTACCAGTGATATGATAAACATTCTCTATGTACCAGTGATAAAGATTCTCTATGTACCAGTGATAAACATTCTCTATGTACCAATGATAAACATTCTCTATGTACCAGTGATAAACATTCTCTATGTACCATTGATAAACGTTCTCTATGTACCAGTGATAAACATTCTCTATGTACCAGTGATAATCTATGTACCAGTAATAAACATTCTCTATGTACCAGTGATAAACATTCTCTATAAACATTCTCTATGTACCAGTAATTGAAAGTGTTATTTTTGTTTAAAGCCCAGTCGACTGTGTAGGGCCATATCAGGGCTATAACCGTTTCAAAAGATATACATGTACAATACTTCAACTGGAAAAAAAAAAAAGAAACTTCAGTGCACACATCAATACATCCATGCACATAATTTAAGGAGATGCCCCTGACGTTGACCACTCCATCCAATTTATTGCACAGATGATTAAAAAAAAAAACATCTGAACACAAATTGAAGCATAACTAAGGGGCACCAAAACACGTATAAAAACGGCCTGAAATACCCAATATTGCTGCCCCATATGTCATTTCCCTACAGCCAACAATACATTTAATACATATAACCATTTATCAATCTTAAGAGAAGGTATTGACTTTATTGAGCACATACAGTTGAATGGACCAGCAAGGCAGAAAATTATAGGAAGGAATGACAGAAAGCAAAGGAGGAAGAAAGAAACAAAGAGAGTGACAGAAAAGAGGAAATTTCTAGCACAGAATTTCCAGCGGGTGGGGATACTATTTACACTGAAAGAGACCCCGGCATCCTCATGGGATGGGGGGATATCACTTATTAAAAAAACACCCACCCAACCAAAACAAAACACTATCCAAAACAACAGATCGCTATACCCAAACAGCCGCAACAGACTTATGTGTACACATGCAGACATACCAGAAAACACATATGTGACCTCCCACCACGAAATCACTCTTAACTCGCAGTCAGTCGAACAGCACTAGGAGCTGAAAAGTTGACTGAGGGTCTATCTGTGGTGTTTTGACTTTTTCTCAAATTTTATTTCTGTAGACTATAATCTATCCCTCACAGAAATTTTTTTCTTCGAAAAATATTATTAATCAATTTAAATGGGTATTTTAATGCACTGATCGCAGCAGAAAGAACGCAATTTCTTACCAAAAGTACCTATGTTTGTCTCTTATTATGAACCGTAACCAGGTGAACAGTACCACACACTTAGTCCTCACCATACACTGTGTGTGTGTGTTGTAACAGGTACAGGTGAACAGTACTACACACTTAGTCCAGTCCTCACCATACACTGTGTGTGTGTGTGTGTTGTAACAGGTACAGGTGAACAGTACCACACACTTAGTCCTCACCATACACTGTGTGTGTGTGTTGTAACAGGTACAGGTGAACAGTACTACACACTTAGTCCTCACCATACACTGTGTGTGTGTGTTGTAACAGGTACAGGTGAACAGTACCACACATTTAGTCCTCACCATACACTGTGTGTGTGTTGTAACAGGTACAGATGAACAGTACCACACACTTAGTCCTCACCATACACTGTGTGTGTGTGTGTTGTAACAGGTACAGGTGAACAGTACTACACACTTAGTCCTCACCATACACACTGTGTGTTGTAACAGGTACAGCTGAACAGTAGCACACACTTAGTCCTCACCATACACTGTGTGTGTTGTAACAGGTACAGGTGAACAGTACCAACACTTAGTCCTCACCATACACTGTGTGTGTGTGTGTTGTAACAGGTACAGGTGAACAGTACCACACACTTAGTCCTCACCATACACTGTGTGTGTGTGTTGTAACAGGTACAGGTGAACAATACCACACACTTAGTCCTCAGCATATATTGTGTGTGTATGTTGTAACAGGTACAGGTGAACAGTACCACACACTTAGTCCTCACCATACAATGTGTGTTGTAACAGGTAAAGGGGAACAGTACCACACACTTAGTCCTCACCATACACTCTGTGTGTTGTAACAGGTACAGGTGAACAGTACCACACACTTAGTCCTCACCATACACTGTGTGTGTTGTAACAGGTACAGGTGAACAGTACCACACACCTAGTCCTCACCATACACTTGTGTGTGTGTTTGTAACAGGTACAGGTGAACAGTACTACACACTTAGTCTCACCATACACTGTGTGTGTGTTGTAACAGGTACAGGTGAACAGTACCACACACTTAGTCCTCACCATACACTGTGTGTGTGTTGTAACAGGTACAGGTGAACAGTACCACACACCTAGTCCTCACCATACACTGTGTGTGTTTAACAGGTACAGGTGAACAGTACTACACATTAGTGGTCACCATACACTGTGTGTGTTGTAACAGGTACAGGTGAACATACTACACACTTAGTCCTCACCATACACTGTGTGTGTGTGTTGTAACAGGTACAGGTGAACAGTACCACACACTTAGTCCTCACCATACACTGTGTGTGTGTGTGTTATAACAGGTACAGGTGAACAGTACCACACACCTAGTCCTCACCATACACTGTGTGTGTTATAACAGGTACAGGTGAACAGTACTACACACTTAGTCCTCACCATACACTGTGTGTGTTGTTAACAGGTACAGGTGAACAGTACCACACACTTAGTCCTCACATACACTGTGTGTGTTGTGTGAACAGTTACAGGTGAACAGTACCACACACTTAGTCCTCACCATACACTGTGTGTGTGTTTTAACAGGTACAGTGAACAGTACCACACACTTAGTCCTCACCATACACTGTGTGTGTTGTGTTGTAACAGGTACAGGTGAACAGTACCACACACTTAGTCCTTCACCATACACTGTGTGTGTGTGTTTGTAACAGTTACAGGTGAACAGTACACACACTTAGTCCTCACCCAACACTGTGTGTGTGTTGTAACAGGTACAGGTGAACAGTACTACACACTTAGTCCTCACCACACTGTGTGTGTGTTGTAACAGGTACAGGTGAACAGTACCACACACTTAGTCCTCACCATACACTGTGTTGTTGTAACAGGTACAGGTGAACAGTACTACACACTTAGTCCTCACCATACACTGTTTGTTGTAACAGGTACAGGTGAACAGTACACACACTTAGTCCTCACCAACACTGTGTGTGTGTTGTAACAGGTACAGGTGAACAGTACCACACACTTAGTCCTCACCATACACTGTGTTTTGTAACAGGTACAGGTGAACAGTACCACACACTTAGTCCTCACCATACACTTGTATGTTGTAACAGGTACAGGTGAACAGTACCACATACTATCATGTTTGCGAAGTTGAAGTAATTGTTGACAGTGTGTGTTGTAGTGTATGTGGATGTATGTGGTGTGTGTGTGTGGGGTGGTGTGTGTGTGTGTGTGTGTGTGTGTGTGTGTGTGTGTGTGTGTGTGTGTGTGTGTGTGTGTGTGTGTGTGTGGCGCGCGCGCGCGCCCGCAACTGTGCATGCATACATATGTATGTTCTAATGTCTTATTTTTCTTTTTTTGTGGGAGCCGGTGTCATGTGTGTGAATGACATGATTGACACTCGCTAATCCCACCATGACAAGTCGCTTTCAACAATTGTCAGTGGATAAAATACACCACCTCCCTCCCTCCTCTCCCCCTGAACCACTCCCCTTCTGCTTCCACCACCCTTCCCACTGTCCTTGTAGTATTCTACTGTAACTGTTATGTATTATGTACCATTCATACCTCTTCTTCCATACCCCTACAGCAGCAAGGACTAGATCAAGTGAGACCTACGCTACTGTCCTTGAGTAATAGAGTTGTTTGAAGTTTTGTGTTATACAGGTAGAGCAGTAAGACTAGCTGTAAGACAGGTCTAGTGCAGGGCTTAAAACCGGAGGAGGTAAAAACCACTGAAACTAGGGGGGTCCGGGGGCATGCTCCCCCGGGAAAATTATTTAAAAACCAAGTGTAAATCTATGCCATTTCGCGCTTTCTGGACACAATTTCAAGAGATATTTAGTGCATAAAAATTGCTGTAAACACATAATTATTACAGGAAGATATATTTGGGAAAAGGGGAGAAGGGGTTAAAAAACATAATAATAAAATGAACACTCACCCTTTAACTTGAGTGTTTTATAGGTGTTCACCAACTGTAGTCTTTGGATGAAAATCAGGGGCCATAACTTCGAGCCGTTGCTATGAATGCTTGCAAGCCGATCACGAATGCTTTGCTCCTTTCGGTTTTTTTTGTTTTTTGTTTTTGTTTTTTGACAAACCGAAATCGCGGAATTCCGCCCAGACGCGGAACGTTTTAAGCCCTGCTTGTGGGACCGTACACTACTGTCCTCCAGTAATACTGTTGTTTGAAGTTTTGTGTTATACAGGTAGAGCAGTAAGACCAGCTGTAAGACAGGTCTAGTGGGACCTACACTACTGTCCTTGAGTAATACTGCTGTTTGAAGTTTTGTGTTATACAGGTAGAGCAGTAAGTTTGATAAGAAACGTCATATCAACAGTTTTATAAGAAACGTCGTATCAATAGTTTGATAAGGAACGTCATATCAATAGTTTGATAAGAAACGTCATATCAATAGTTTGATAAGGAACGTCGTATCAATAGTTTGATAAGGAACGTCATATCAATAGTTTGATAAGAAACGTCATATCAATAGTTTGATAAGGAACGTTGTATCAATAGTTTGATAAGGAACGTCATATCAATAGTTTGATAAGAAACGTCATATCAATAGTTTGATAAGGAACGTCATATCAATAGTTTGATAAGGAACGTCATATCAATAGTTTGATAAGAAACGTCATATCAATAGTTTGATAAGAAACGTCATGTCAATAGTTTGATAAGGAACGTCATATCAATAGTTTGATAAGAACGTCGTATCAATAGTTTGATAAGAAACGTCATATCAATATTTGATAAGGAACGTCATATCAAAGTTTGATAAGAAACGTCTATCAATAGTTTGATAAGGAACGTCGTATCAATAGTTTGATAAGGAACGTCGTATCAATAGTTTGATAAGGAACGTCATATCAATAGTTTGATAAGAAACGTCAATCAATAGTTTGATAAGGAACGTCATATCAATAGTTTGATAAGGAACGTCATATCAACATAGTTTGATAAGGAACGTCATATCAATAGTTTGATAAGGAACGTCATATCAATAGTCTGATAAGGAACGTCATATCAAATTTGTGATAAGGAACGTCAACATCATTAAGTCTGATAAGGAACGTATACAATCATATCAAAGTTTGATAAGGAACGTCATATCAATAGTTTGATAAGGAACGTCATATCAATAGTTTGATAGAAGAACGTCATTCAATAGTTTGATAAGGAACGTCATATCAATAGTTTGATCAGGAAACGTCATATCAACATTTGATAAGGAACGTCATATCACAGTTTGATAAGAAACGTCATATCAATGTTTGATAGAAACGTCATATCAACAGTTTGATAAGAAACGTCATATCAACAGTTTGATAGAAAGTCATATCAACAGTTTGGTCAAAACGTCATATCAACAGTTTGATAAGGAACGTCATATCAACAGTTTG
>JAPXFY010000026.1:414764-432264 GCA_030674185.1 Monoplex corrugatus
TAACACAAATTAGACAATACTCAGGAGGAGTTGAATGGTCGAGGCAGGCCAAGGTTTTCAAACTGTGCACTTACGTGAAGGTATGCATATCTCCATTGTGGAGAGTGGGGGGGAGGAGTTAGGAGGTTGGAGGAGGGGGTGTACAGCGAAGAGAACAGAAAAAGGTTGTAGCAGCTGAGGGGAGGTGAGGCACACCCACACACACTGACTGCTGCCAACTTGCTCACCATCACAAACACCACTGCCACGTCCCTTACCTGGGCTGTTGGCTCTTTCTGTACAGCTGTGGGCTGAATATCTGATATCTCAACATTAAACACTGGCCTGTTGGCTGTCCATCTTAATGTTTCCATCATTCTGGTGGTGTCAGCTTACTGTTTGATAGGTCCACTGGCCTGTTGGCTGCCCATCTTAATGTTTCCATCATTCTGGTGCTGTCAGCTTACTGTTTCATAGGTACACTGGTCTGTTGGCTGTCCATCTTAATGTTTCCATCATTCTGGTGGTGTCAGCTTACTGTTTCATAGGTCCACTGGCCTGTTGGCTGTCCATCTTAATGTTTCCATCATTCTGGTGGTGTCAGCTTACTGTTTGATAGGTCCACTGGCCTATTGGCTGTCCATCTTAATGTTTCCATCATTCTGGTGGTGTCAGCTTACTGTTTCATAGGTCCACTGGCCTGTTGGTTTCCATCTTAATGTTTCCATTATTCTGGTGGTGTCAGCTTGGTGTTTCACAGGTTCCTTACCTCCCCCCTCCCTTCCCCTTTTCATTTCAAGACCTTAGTGGCAGACAGGGTTTTACGCAGACTCAGGGAGTCTGCCAGTTAACTGCTGGCATATTTGGGTGGAGCGCATATGGAATAGTCTAAGTGGGATGAGTCGCTCTTGAACAAACTCTAAACATGTTTCTCATAATTGTTTATTCTGTGAGTTGCCGCTTTCTGGTATATAAATGACTGCTACATGGCTAATAATTCTCTCACTCATAACTTTCTGATACCTACATGCGTGCTGAGTTTCAGTTTCTCAAGATGGTGTCTCCGTGCTCGGAATGAATTCCATATGTACTAACGTCTCAGAAGCCAATAATTCACTTTCTGATACCTGCATGTGTGTTAAATCTCTCACAAACCTATAATTCTGCTTTGTGATATCTACATCAGTACATGTATGCTAAATCTCTCAGAAGCCGTTAATTCTGTTCCTCATTGCTGTCTGATACAAACCATCATCATCATCATCATCATCAGGTGCCCTGCCGCATGACGTTGGCGATCATGGACTTCCATCTGTCTCTATCTCTTGTTGCCCCTAGCATCTCCCCCATCCTCCTCGTCCCCAGCCAATCTGCAAGTCCGTCCAGCATTTTCTCCCTGGGTCTACCTGGTGCTCTCTTTCCCTCCAGCTTTCCCGTTGTGACCAGGTGCTCCAAATCCCCTTTCCTCATAAAATGGCCTATAAATGTTGCTTGTCTTTTCCTATTCTTCCTTATGAGTGATCTACTTGTGTCTGCCTCCATCAAGACTGTCTCGTTTGTTTTCTTTGCTGTCCATGGAACTCTCAACATTCTTCTTAGAAACCACATCTTGGCTGCCTCAATCTTGCTCTGGCTTTGCTTGCTGACTGTCCACGCCTCGCATCCGTACAACAGTATTGGTTCTATATAACATTCAAGGACTCTCTTTCTGATGTTAATTGATAGGCATTTGTTGGTAAGAATGCTTGTCATCTTCTTGAATGCTGTCTTGGCTGGGCCGATTCTGCTGGCTATTTCCGATGTGCATCTGCCGTCTGATGAAATGACCGTTCCCAGGTATTTGAACTTATTAACCTGTGTCAAGGTTGTGCCATTTGCTGTTACTTTGCAGGAGGGGATTTCATGTTTTTTACTGATCACCATGACTTCAGTCTTCCTGCTGTTTAGTTCCACCCCTTACCTTTGCTTTCTATTTCTAGTTTATTCACAAGGTTTTGTAGGTCCCTTTCATTTTCTGCAATTAGCACGTTATCATCTGCGTACCGAATGTTCTTTATCATTTTCCCTCCAACCTTTAATCCAGGGTTTTCTTCTAGGTTTCTCATGATGTTTTCGCTGTAAAGTGAAAACAGATCTGGTGACAAAACACAACCCTGTCTGACTCCTCTTTTGATGTTTTGGAAAGAGCTTATAAAATTATTGTTTTCTATTCTCATTGTAGCTGTTTGTTCCCAGTACATATTCCTGATTATTTGTAGATATTTTCCATCAACATTGAGTCTCTCCAGTTGGTTGATCAATTCTTCATGTCGTACCCGATCGAAAGCCTTGGTATAGTCAACAAAGCATAAATACAAATCCTTATTCATCTCAATTGACCTCTCTATGACAGTTCTTAGGATGTATATGGCATAAAAGCCCTTCCCTTCCACAAATCCACACTGTTCTTCTGCTATTTCTCTTTTGATTCTATTCCTTGTCCTCATCATAATTATTCTTAACAGGATTTTTGTTACATGACTCATCAAACTGATTGTGCGATGGAGTTCGCATTCTATAGCCCCTGTCTTCTTTGGAAGTGCAATGAAAATTGATTTTGACATATCTTTGGGATTTTTCCAGTGTCGTGTTATTTTTTCTATGCCAAATTCCTTCAGGGTTTCAATCATCTCTGTAGTAATGTTGTCTGGTCCTGGGGCTTTTCCTGGTTTCATCTTTTTCAGTGCTGCACTAACTTCATCTTTCATTATAGGTAGTCTTTCAAAGTTCTTTTTTATAATGTGTTCTTCGTTTTTGTCATCCTCAAAAAGGTCTTTAATGTACTCTCCCCATCTGTCCAGTATTTTGTCTCTTTCCATGATAAGCATGCCATCTTTCGATTTTAAGCAACCAGTTGATGTGCATGTATTTTTCCTGTGGACAATTTCTTCAATTCGTCTGTATATACCCTGAGGATCCATTTTGCGTCGGTCTTCTATCGCTTTGCATTTTGTGTTCAGCCAAGTTTCCTTAGCTTCATTGCACCTATACCTGATTTCTTTGTTTATCTTCCTGTATATCTCCTCGTTTCTCTTTGCCCTCCTCCTTTCCTCCATCAAGCCCAAAATTTCATTAGTCATCCAGCTCTTTTTTGCTTTTCTATCTGCCTTAAGGATTTCTTCACAAGCTTCATTTATCGAATTTCTCAACTTTGTCCATTGTTCCTCACTGTCACCAACGTCTTCCAGAGCACTGAATTTGTTTTGAACATGTACATTAAATTTTTTACATATCATTTCATCTGTCTTTAAGAGTCCAAGGTTTAGTTTGATGTTGTTTTTGGTCTGTTTCCTTTTCCTCAATTTCAGCCTAAACCTTCCCACTACAGGATTGTGGTTATCAGTCAACATGACTGTTATATGTTTGATAATATCATCAGTCAACCAGACTGATACACACATGTGTGCTAAATCTCTCAGAAATAGCGCCTATAATTCTGTTCCTCATTGCTGTCTGATGTCTAAAAGTGTGCTAAGTCTCTCAGAAGTCTATAATTCTGTTCCTCATTGCTGTCTGATGTCTAAAAGTGTGCTAAGTCTCTCAGAAGTCTATAATTCTGTTCCTCATTGCTGTCTGATAAATACGTGTGTGCTACATCTCCATACACCTACAATTTTATAAATCGTTGCTTTCTGATACCTACACACGTGCTACAGGTTCGATAATACTATCAGTAAGCATGACTGTTATATCTTTGATAGTATCAGTAACATGACTGTTACATATTTGATAATATTATCAGTCAACATGACTGCTGCATATTTGATAATATTATCAGTCAACAAGACTGTTATATGTTTGATAATATTATCAGTGGCCACTGTCTGGTAAGCCTGGCGATGAAACAAGGCATGTTATATGTTTGATAATATTATCAGTGGCCACTGTCTGTGGCAAGCCTGGCGATGAAACAAGGCATGTTATATGTTTGATAATATTATCAGTGGCCACTGTCTGGCAAGCCTGGCGATGAAACAAGGCATGTTATATGTTTGATAATATTATCAGTGGCCACTGTCTGGCAAGCCTGGCGATGAAACAAGGCATGTTATATGTTTGATAATATTATCAGTGGCCACTGTCTGGCAAGCCTGGCGATGAAACAAGGCATTTATATGTTTGATAATATATCATGGCCACTGTCTGCAAAGCCTGGCGATGAAACAAGGCAGGCAGAATTTCAACACACCAGCAGGTGATTGACAGGATGACGCAGGCAGTCAGTACATGATTGGTGACTTTACATGGGAGTGGTAACTTTACATGGGAATGGTAACTTTACATGGGAGTGGTAACTTTACATGGGAGTGGTAACTTTACATGGGAGTGGTAACTTTACATGGGAGTGGTAACTTTACATGGGAGTGGTAACTTTACATGGGAGTGGTAACTTTACATGGGAGTGGTAACTTTACATGGGAATGGTAACTTTACATGGGAGTGGTAACTTTACATGGGAATGGTAACTTTACATGGGAGTGGTAACTTTACATGGGAATGGTATCTTTACATGGGAGTGGTAACTTTACATGGGAATGGTAACTTTACATGGGAACAGTGCATGGGAGTGGTAACTTTACATGGGAGTGGTAACTTTACATGGGAGTGGTAACTTTACATGGGAGTGGTAACTTTACATGGGAGTGGTAACTTTACATGGGAATGGTAACTTTACATGGGAGTGGTAACTTTACATGGGGTGGTAACTTTACATGGGAGTGGTAACTTTACATGGGACCAGTGCATGGGAATGGTAACTTTACATGGGAATGGTAACTTTACATGGGAGTGGTAACTTTACATGGGAATGGTAACTTTACATGGGAATGGTAACTTTACATGGGAGTGGTAACTTTACATGGGAATGGTAACTTTACATGGGAGTGGTAACTTTACATGGGATGGTAACTTTACATGGGAGTGGTAACTTTACATGGGAATGGTAACTTTACATGGGAATGGTAACTTTACATGGGAACAGTGCATGGGAGTGGTAACTTTACATGGGACCAGTGCATGGGAGTAACCACGTGTTTTCATTGTTACATGAGAGAGAGAGAGAGACAGAGATAGAGACAGAGAATGAGAGACAGACAGACAGACAGAGAGAGTGCGCACTTAGAAACACTTTATTTTAGGGACAATAGCGTCTAAGTCAGCAAGAGAAAGAGAGGGAGGGGAAGAGGAGGGGAGAGACAGAGACAGAGACAGAGACAGAGACAGAGAGTGAGAAGGGGAGGAGGGGTATTAACGCTTAGATAAACAAACAAAAGACTGAATAGGATACATAAATAACTGAAGGCAGAAAGAAAGAAAGAAAGAACACTAGAAATAGACAAATAAACAGATGAAGGGAAGAAAAAGAAGGACGGACAGAAGGTAAATTTGCTTGGCAATTTGGGACAGGGTGGGTGTTGTGTGGGACAGGGTGGGTGTTGTTTGGGACAGGGTGGGTGTTGTTTGGCAATGTGGGACAGGGTGGGTGTTGTTTTGGACAGGGTGGGTGTTGTTTGGGACAGGGTGGGTGTTGTTTGGCAATGTGGGACAGGGTGGGTGTTGTTTGGGACAGGGTGGGTGTTGTGTGGGACAGGGTGGGTGTTGTTTGGGACAGGGTGGGTGTTGTTTGGCAATGTGGGACAGGGTGGGTGTTGTTTGGGACAGGGTGGGTGTTGTTTGGCAATGTGGGACAGGGTGGGTGTTGTTTGGGACAGGGTGGTGTTGTTTGGGACAGGGTGGGTGTTGTTTGGGACAGGGTGGGTGTTGTTTGGCAATGTGGGACAGGGTGGGTGTTTTTTGGGACAGGGTGGGTGTTGTTTGGGACAGGGTGGGTGTTGTGTGGGACAGGTGGGTGTTGTGTGGGACAGGGTGGGTGTTGTTTGGGACAGGGTGGGTGTTGTTTGGCAATGTGGGACAGGGTGGTGTTGTTTGGGACAGGGTGGGTGTTGTGTGGGACAGGGTGGGTGTTGTTTGGGACAGGGTGGGTGTTGTTTGGCAATGTGGGACAGGGTGGGTTATGTTTGGGACAGAGTGGGTGTTGTGTGGGACAGGGTGGGTGTTGTTTGGGACAGGGTGGGTGTTGTTTGGCAATGTGGGACAGGGTGGGTGTTGTTTGGGACAGGGTGGGTGTTGTTTGGGACAGGTGGGTGTTGTGTGGGACAGGGTGGGTGTTGTTTGGCAATGTGGGACAGGGTGGGTGTTGTTTGGCAATGTGGGACAGGGTGGGTGTTGTTTGGCAATGTGAGACAGGGTGGGTGTTGTTTTGGCAATGTGGGACAGGGTGGGAGTTGTTTGGGACAGGGTGGGGTTGTTTGGGACAGGTTGGGAGTTGTTTTGGCAATGTGGGACAGGGTGGGTGTTGTTTGGGACAGGGTGGGAGTTGTTTTGGCAATGTGGGACAGGGTGGGTGTTGTTTGGGACAGGGTGGGTGTTGTTTGGCAATGTGGGACAGGGTGGGTGTTGTTTGGCAATGTGGGACAGGCTGGGAGTTGTTTGGCAATGTGGGACAGGGTGGGTGTTGTTTGGCAATGTGGGACAGGGTGGGTGTTGTTTGGCAATGTGGGACAGGGTGGGTGTTGTTTGGCAATGTGGGACAGGGTGGGTGTTGTTTGGGACAGGGTGGGTGTTGTTTGGGACAGGGTGGGTGTTGTGTGGGACAGGTGGGTGTTGTTTGGCAATGTGGGACAGGGTGGGTGTTGTTTGGCAATGTGGGACAGGGTGGGTGTTGTTTGGCAATGTGGGACAGGGTGGGTGTTGTTTGGCAATGTGAGACAGGGTGGGTGTTGTTTGGCAATATGGGACAGGGTGGGTGTTGTTTGGGACAGGGTAGGTGTTGTTTGGACAGGGTGGGGGTTGTTTGGGACAGGGTGGGTGTTGTTTGGGACAGGTTGGGAGTTGTTTGGTAATGTGGGACAGGGTGGGTGTTGTTTGGGACAGGTGGGTGTTGTTTGGGACAGGGTGGGAGTTGTTTGGCAATGTGGGACAGGGTGGGTGTTGTTTGGGACAGGGTGGGTGTTGTTTGGCAATGTGGGACAGGGTGGGTGTTGTTTGGCAATGTGGGACAGGCTGGGAGTTGTTTGGCAATGTGGGACAGGGTGGGTGTTGTTTGGCAATGTGGGACAGGTGGGTGTTGTTTGGCAATGTGGGACATGTGAGTGTTGTTTGGGACAGGGTGGAGTTGATTGGCAATGTGGGACAGGGTGGGTGTTGTTTGGGACAGGGTAGGAGTTGTTTGGCAATGTGGGACAGGCTGGGTGTTGTTTGGCAATGTGGGACAGGGTGGGTGTTGTTTGGGACAGGGTGGGAGTTGTTTGGGACAGGGGGGTGTTGTTTGGGACAGGATGGGTGTTGTTTGGGACAGGGTGGGAGTTGTTTGGCAATGTGGGACAGGGTGGGTGTTGTTTGGCAATGTGGGACAGGGTGGGTGTTGTTTGGCAATGTGGGACAGGGTGGGTGTTGTTTGGCAATGTGGGACAGGGTGGGTGTTGTTTGGGACAGTGGGTGTTGTTGGTAATGTGGGACAGGACAGGGTGGGTGTTGTTTGGCAATGTGGGTGTTGTTTGGCAATGTGGGACATGGTGGGTGTTGTTTGGTAATGTGGGGCAAGGTGAGTGTTGTTTGGCAATGTGGGTGTTGTTTCGCAATGTGGGACAGGGTGAGTGTTGTTTGGCAATGTGGGACATGGTGGGTGTTGTGTGGTAATGTGGGACAGGGTGGGTGTTGTTTGGCAATGTGGGACATGGTGGGTGTTGTGTGGCAATGTGGGACAGGGTGGGTGTTGTTTGGGACATGGTGGGTATTGTTTGGCAATGTGGGACAGGGTGCGTGTTGTTTGGCAATATGGGACATGGTGGATGTTGTTTGGCAATATGGGACATGGTGGGTGTTGTTTGGCAATGTGGGACAGGGTGGGTGTTGTTTGGCAATGTGGGACAGGGTGGGTGTTTGTTTGGCAATGTGGGACAGGGTGGGTGTTGTTTGGCAATGTGGGACAGGGTGGGTGTTGTTTGGCAATGTGGGACAGGGTGGATGTCTGAAACATAAACAGTCAACACAGAGACCATGGAGGGACAGTAGACAGGCCACACTCCACAAGTGTTGGTGGTATCAACTTGTACACTACTACTGTACTAGCACCATGAGTAATGACACAGCGTGCAGGGTGTGTCCATGAAAAAACAAGTCGGCAGGAAATGACTGGCTGGATGTTGGTCTGTGTGTGCGGGGGAGGAGTACAGATACAGATATAGATATACAGCAATCTATGTGTGTGTGTGTTGTGTGTGTGTGTGTGTAGAGACAGCGCGCGCCACAGCTCTCCACAGCACGTGCAACACGGTGTGCAAAGAGTCCCTCCAGCACACTCAAGCCTTCTGACCGAAGTGCACCCAACACCCCGTGTTCCACCAGTGCCGCACCTTGCCTGCTACCTTCTCCCACCTCTATCCTCCTCCTACCTGTCCTCCCCTCCCCTCCCCTCCCTCCCGCTCTATTCTGCGCATCTCGCCCCACCTGTTTTCTGGTCTAAAATTGATCTCTGACGTCATGTTCAAATGCGACACACAAAACAGATGTTGAAGCCATACTAACGATCCTCTGTTTTATGACAAGACATCAATTAACCGTTTGATGATTGTTAAACAGCCATCAACTGTTTGATGTCTGTAAGCTAAAAGGAGATCAACTGTTTGATGACTGTAAGCTAAAAGGAGATCAACTGTTTGACGACTGTAAGCTAAAAGGAGATCAACTGTTTGACGACTGTAAGCTAAAAGGAGATCAAATGTTTGATGACTGTAAGCTAAAAGGAGATCAACTGTTTGACGACTGTAAGCTAAAAGGAGATCAACTGTTTGACGACTGTAAGCTAAAAGGAGATCAAATGTTTGATGACTGTAAGCTAAAAGGAGATCAACTGTTTGACGACTGTAAGCTAAAAGGAGATCAACTGTTTGACGACTGTAAGCTAAAAGGAGATCAAATGTTTAATGGCTGTAATGATAAGTTTAAATACCTGGGAACGATCATTTCACCACACGGCAAATGCACATCAGAAATACCCAGCAGAATCGGCCAAGCCAAAACAGCATTCAAGAAGATGAAAAGCATTCTTACCGACAAATGCCTATCAATTAACATCAGGAAGAGAGTTCTTGAATGTCATATAGAACCAATACTGTTGTACAGATGCGAGGCGTGGACAGTCAACAAGCAAAGCCAGAACAGGATTGAGGCAGCCGAGATGTGGTTTCTGAGAAGAATGTTGAGAGTTCCATGGACAGCAAAGAAAACGAACGAAACAGTCTTGATGGAGGCAGACACAAGTAGATCACTCATAAGGAAGATTAGGAAAAGACAGGCAACATTTATAGGCCATTTTATGAGGAAAGGGGAATTGGAGCACCTGGTCACAACGGGAAAGCTGGAGGGAAAGAGAGCACCGGGTAGACACAGGGAGAAGATACTAGACAGTTTTGCAGAGTGGCTGGGGACAAAGAGGGTGGAAGAGATGCTTGAGGCAACAAGTGATAGAGACAGATGGAAGTCCATAATCGCCAACGCCATGCGGCAAGGCACCTGATGATGATGATGATGATGATGATGATGATGATGAAGCTAAAAAGAGACAAAACGCTTGATGACTGTGAGCCAACAAGAGATCATATGTTTAATGACTCTAAGCTAAATTACTCACATATGTTTAATGACTCTAAGCTAAATTAGTCACATATGTTTAATGACTCTAAGCTAAATTAATCACATATGTTTAATGACTCTAAGCTAAATTAGTCACATATGTTTAATGACTCTAAGCTAAATTAGTCACATATGTTTAATGACTCTAAACTAAATTAGTCACATATGTTTAATGACTCTAAGCTAAATTAGTCACATATGTTTAATGACTCTAAACTAAATTAGTCACATATGTTTAATGACTCTAACTAAATTAGTCACATATGTTTAATGACTCTAAGCTAAATTAGTCACATATGTTTAATGACTCTAAGCTAAATTAGTCACATATGTTTAATGACTCTAAGCTAAATTAGTCACATATGTTTAATGACTCTAAGCTAAATTAGTCACATATGTTTAATGACTCTAAGCTAAATTAGTCACATATGTTTAATGACTCTAAGCTAAATTAGTCACATATGTTTAATGACTCTAAGCTAAATTAGTCACATATGTTTAATGACTCTAAGCTAAATTAGTCACATATGTTTAATGACTCTAAGCTAAATTAGTCACATATGTTTAATGACTCTAAGCTAAATTAGTCACATATGTTTAAATTGACTTAAAGCTAATAATTAGTCACATATGTTTAATGACTCTAAGCTAAATTAGTCAAAAGAGATGACATGTCTGTTTGATGATATCGGCTAACAACAGTCCTAGCCATTGACACGTACACACAATCAACCCTCCCTGCCTACACACAATCAACCCTCCCTGCCTTGTCGATCCATATGCACAGTTTCCCTTTGTTTCAGTTTATCAAGATGACGTCTCTGCGCTCGGAACGAATTCCACATGCACTAACGTCAAACAGTACAGACAATAACTACTGACATTTGTTTTGTCGTCATTTTCACTTATTTAGTTTCTTTTGTGTTTATTGTCTGCCACCATAACAAAACAAAAACTTAACCCTTTCACTCCCTCACCCTGTCCACCAGCTTCTTGCATGATCATTCACGACACCAAAAGCCATAAACTTTTCATTTTCTCACCCTGTCCACCAGCTTCCTGTATTGTCAGCCATGATAGCAAAACAAAACACTTAACCCCTTCACTCCCTCAGCCTATCCACTTCTTCCAGCAAGGGTGAGGGATCGAAAGTGTCAAGTTTTTGCGGCAGTTGGATAGGGTGAAGAAGTCAAAGGTGAAAACACCTGTACAAAGGTCAGACACCTATTGTTCACTGACAGACCTGGGGACCTATCAGGGAACTCCTTGCACCTACACGACAAAACACACGTGCACTGAGACATACACAGATACAAACACAGAGAGACACACACTGACAAACACACACACACAGAGACACACACACATACACACACACGTACCAACTTTCTAAATCATCGATATGAACCTGTTTCTTGTTATCAGGAATTGATAAAGAGAGAGAGAGGACAGAGAGAAAGGGAGGGAGGGGAGAGAAAGAGAGGGAGAAAGACAGGGGGGAGACAGAGTGAGAGAGAGGTAGAAAGGGGGGGGAGAGAGAGGAGGGAGAGGGAAGAAAAAAAAAGAGAAAGCGGAAACAGAGAAAGGGGAGAGAGACAGAGAGAGGCAGACAGGCAGACAGACAGAGAGGCAGAGAGACAGAGAGGCAGGCAGACAGAGAGGCAGACAGACAGAGAGGCAGAGAGACAGAGATGCAGACAGAGAGGCAGGCAGACAGAGAGGCAGACAGACAGACAGACAGAGAGAGAAAAGACAGCGAGAGAGAGTGTGTGGGGGGGGGGGAGTGAGTGAGGAAAAGACAGTGGAGGGAAGGACACAGAGAAGAAGAGAGCCGAGAGAGAGAGAGAGAGAGAGAGAGGGGAGAGAGAGAGAGAGGGGGGGGGACAGAGCGAGAGGGAGAAAGTGGAAAAGAGAGGGGGGAAAAGAGATGGAAAGAGGGAGAAGAGACCCAGAGAAAGAGAGATACAGTGAGTTAAGGGGAGAGGCAGAGAGAGAGAGGCAGAGAGAGAGGCAGAGAGAGAGAGGCAGAGAGAGAGAGAGAGAAAGAAAGAGAGGCAGAGATAGAGAGAGAGGCAGAGAGAGAGAGGCAGAGAGAGAGGCAGAGAGAGAGAGAGAGAGAAAGAGAAGCAGAGAGAGAGAGAGGCGCAGAGAGAGAGAGAGGCAGAGAGAGAGAGAGAAAGAAAGAGAGGCAGAGATAGAGAGAGAGGCAGAGAGAGAGACAGAGACAGAGACAGAGACAGACAGACAGAGAGAGGTATTTAACACTTTGACAGTTTAATCAGTGTTTATTAGATAGGGGAGGGGGGGGGGAGAATATAAATCCTTTGTAAACACTTTGCGACGTTTACCAGACAAACTAAGAAATGAAAAATACTTAACTACATTTCACGCTTCTTTACCATCCATGTCACCCTCCGATTCTGTGGCACTGATATATATATATCTACATCTCACCTCTTGTATCATCTCCACAGTCATCTGTTTTGTTAACAATTCTATGCAAACACAACGAACTGGAACTAAGGACAAACACATTCCTCAGTGAATATTCTGAGCACATAATGCTTATACCACATGTAAACTGACAAGCAATGCATCAATCTGTTTCATATATCTACATCATTATCTACGTGAAAGATCAAGCTAAAAAAAATTTTTTTAAAAAGAGAGAGAGGCAGACAGACAGACAGACAGAGAGACAAACAGACACAGAGAGAGAGACAGAGACAGACAGACAGAAAACAGAGAGACAGACAGAGACATAGACACAGACAGATAGACAAAGAGAGAGAGACAGACAGAGACAGAGAGAGACAGAGACATAGACACAGACAGATAGACAAAGAGAGACAGACAGACAGACAGACAGAGACAGACAGACAGAGAGACAGAGAGAGACAGAGAGACAGAGACAAACAGAGAGACAGACAGAGAGACAGATAGACAAAGAGAGAGAGGCAGACCGAGAGAGAGACAGAGAGAGAGAGAGAAAAGAGAGCGCAAGAGAGAGAGAGAGACAGAGAGAGACAGAGACAGAGAGAGACAGAGAGTAAGAATAAGAAACATCTGCTCACCTTAACCAAGCTAATGTTGTGACCTACGACAAGGTTCCAAAAATGTCATCTATAATTATTCTGGGGGGAAAGGATGACGTCTTTCTACATTCCTGCACTCCACCTCAACCCCACCCCCACCCCCATCCCGCCCACAGCACCCCCATCACCCTACCTCTCCTCGTCTTCCAACTACCAGTTTATCACCTGTTAAAACAATCTTCACGTCATCCTATCACCCCCCCCCCACCTCACATTTAGCAGTTCCTCACCTGTTAAAACACACATCATGTCAATCTCTGTAGGCTGGGTGGTTCCTTGGTTCAGCCAGGGATTCAAGATCTGATATCTGGAGTTCAATCCCAGCCCGCAACATTAAAATAAAAAGCCAGGTCTGTTAGCTGCACACGTTAGTGTTTCCATTTTCTGCTGGTGCAGCCAGGTGTCTCACAGGCCTGTCCTCATTTCAAACCTCCAGCATCAGTTTTGCACAGGCTCGAGGTGTCTTGCCAAATAACAGCCGGTGGACATAGCTGGAGCGTATATGGAATTGTCCGAGTGTGTCGAATCCAACAAACCACAAACTTAAAAAAACAATCTTCATAAAAAAACTACCACCACCACCACACCACCACCTGCCTTCCACATACAGAAAGCTGGTGGATAGGGTGAGGAAGTCAAAGGGTTAAGTTTTTGCAGTGGTGTATAGGGTGCGGGAGTCAAAGAGTTAATCCACACCCCATCTTCCACATACCTGTCACTATGTCAATCCACACACACCCCACCTTCCACATACCTGTCCCTGTGTCAATCCACACCCCACCTTCCACATACCTGTCACTATATCAATCCACACACCACACCTTCCACATACCTGTCCCTGTGTCAATCCACACACACCACACCTTCCACATACCTGTCACTATGTCAATCCACACACACCTTCCACATACCTGTCACTATGTCAATCCACACACACCACACACATCACACCTTCCACATACCTGTCACTGTGTCAATCCACACACACCACACCTTCCACATACCTGTCCCTATGTCAATCAACACACACCACACCTTCCACATACCTGTCCCTGTGTCAATCCACACACACCTTCCACATACCTGTCCTTATGTCAATCCACACACCACACCTTCCACATACATGTCCATGTGTCAATCCACACATACCACACCTTCCACATACCTGTCCTTATGTCAATCCACACACACCACACCTTCCACATACCTGTCACTATGTCAATCCACACACACCACAGACCCCTTCCACATGCCTGTCACTATGTCAATCCACACACACCACACCTTCACATACCTGTCCCTATGTCAATCCACACACCACACGTTCCACATACCTGTCATTATGTCAATCCACACACTACACCTTCCACATACCTGTCCCTATGTCAATCCACACACTACACCTTCCACATACCTGTCACTATGTCAATCCACACACACACACCTTCCACATAACCTGTCCTGTTGTCATAATCCACACACACCCCACTTCCAAACACCAACACTTCACCTGTTACAACAGTCTTCATGTCAAACACTTCACCTGTTACAACAGTCTTCATGTCAAACACTTCACCTGTTACAACAGTCTTCATGTCAAACACTTCACCTGTTACAACAGTCTTCATGTCAAACACCAGCACTTCACCTGTAACAACCAGTCTTCATGTCAAACACACAACACTTCACCTGTTACAACAGTCTTCATGTCAAACACTTCACCTGTTACAACAGTCTTCATGTCAAAACACTTCACCTGTTACAACAGTCTTCATGTCAAACACTTCACCTGTTACAACAGTCTTCATGTCAAACACCAACACTTCACCTGTTACAACAGTCTTCATGTCAAACACCAACACTTCACCTGTTACAACAGTCTTCATGTCAAACACCAACACTTCACCTGTTACAACAGTCTTCATGTCAAACACTTCACCTGTTACAACAGTCTTCATGTCACACACAACACTTCACCTGTTACAACAGTCTTCATGTCAAACACTTCAAACCTGTTACAACAGTCTTCATGTCAAACACCAACACTTCACCTGTTACAACAGACTTCATGTCAAACACTTCACCTGTTACAACAGTCTTCATGTCAAACACCAACACTTCACCTGTTACAACAGTCTTCATGTCAAATACTTCACCTGTTACAACAGTCTTCATGTCAAACACTTCACCTGTTACAACAGTCTTCATGTCAAACACTTCACCTGTTACAACAGTCTTCATGTCAAACACTTCACCTGTTACAACAGTCTTCATGTCAAACACTTCACCTGTTACAACAGTCTTCATTTCAAACACAAATCTTCAACTGTTAAAACAGTCTACATGTCAAACACTTCACTGTTACAACAGTCTTCATGTCAAACACCAACACTTCACCTGTTACAACAGTCTTCATGTCAAACACCAACACATCACCTGTTACAACAGTCTTCATGTCAAACACCAACACTTCACCTGTTACAACAGTCTTCATGTCAACACTTCACCTGTTACAACAGTCTTCATGTCAAACACTTCACCTGTTACAACAGTCTTCATGTCAAACACTTCACCTGTTACAACGGTCTTCATGTCAAACACTTCACCTGTTACAACATTCTTCATGTCAAACACCAACACTTCACCTGTTACAACAGTCTTCATGTCAAACACTTCACCTGTTACAACAATCTTCATGTCAAACACTTCACCTGTTACAACAGTCTTCATGTCAAACACCACACTTCACCTGTTACAACAGTCTTCATGTCAAACACTTCACCTGTTACAACAATCTTCATGTCAAACACTTCACCTGTTACAACAGTCTTCATGTCAAACACCAACACTTCACCTGTTACAACAGTCTTCATGTTAAACACATCATCTGTTACAACAGTCTTCATGTCAAACACTTCACCTGTTACAACAGTCTTCATGTTAAACACTTCACCTGTTACAACAGTCTTCATGTCAAACACTTCACCTGTTACAACAGTCTTCATGTCAAACACTTCACCTGTTACAACAGTCTTCATGTCAAACACCAACACTTCACCTGTTACATCAGTCTTCATGTCAAACACTTCACCTGTTACAACAGTCTTCATGTCAAACACTTCACCTGTTACAACAGTTTCATGTCAAACACTTCACCTGTTACAACAGTCTTCATGTCAAACACCAACACTTCACCTGTTACAACAGTCTTCATGTCAAACACCAACACTTCACCTGTTACAACAGTCTTCATGTCAAACACTTCACCTGTTACAACGGTCTTCATGTCAAACACTTCACCTGTTACAACAGTCTTCATGTCAAACACCAACACTTCATCTGTTAAAACGGTCTTCATGTCAAACACTTCACCTGTTACAACGGTCTTCATGTCAAACACTTCACCTGTTACAGCAGTCTTCATGTCAAACACTTCACCTGTTACAACAGTCTTCATGTCAAACACTTCACCTGTTACAACAGTCTTCATGTCAAACACTTCACCTGTTACAACATTCTTCATGTCAAACACCAACACTTCACCTGTTACAACAGTCTTCATGTCAAACACTTCACCTGTTACAACAGTCTTCATGTCAAAACTTCACCTGTTACAACAGTCTTCATGTCAAACACTTCACCTGTTACAACAATCTTCATGTCAAACACCAACACTTCACCTGTAACAACAGTCTTCATGTCAAACACTTCACCTGTTACAACAATCTTCATGACAAACACTTCACCTGTTACAACAGTCTTCATGTCAAACACTTCACCTGTTACAACAGTCTTCATGTCAAACACTTCACCTGTTACAACAGTCTTCATGTCAAACACTTCACCTGTTACAACAGTCTTCATGTCAAACACCAACACTTCATCTGTTAAACGGTCTTCATGTCAAACACTTCACCTGTTACAACGGTCTTCATGTCAAACACTTCACCTGTTACAGCAGTCTTCATGTCAAACACTTCACCTGTTACAACAGTCTTCATGTCAAACACTTCACCTGTTACAACAGTCTTCATGTCAAACACTACACTTCACCTGTTACAACAGTATTAATGTCAAACACCAACACTTCACACTGTTACAACAGTCTTCATGTCAAACACCTACACTTCACCTGTTACAACAGTCTTCATGTCAACACCAACACTTCACCTGTTACAACAGTCTTCATGTCAAACACTTCACCTGTTACAACAGTCTTCATGTCAAACACCAACACTTCACCTGTTACAACAGTCTTCATGTCAAACACTTCACCTGTTACAACAGTCTTCATGTCAAACACAACACTTCACCTGTTACAACAGTCTTCATGTCAAACACTTCACCTGTTACAACAGTCTTCATGTCAAACACCAACACTTCACCTGTTACAACAGTCTTCATGTCAAACACTTCACCTGTTACAACAGTCTTCATGTCAAACACTTCACCTGTTACAACAGTCTTCATGTCAAATACTTCACCTGTTACAACAGTCTTCATGTCAAACACTTCACCTGTTACAACAGTCTTCATGTCAAACACTTCACCTGTTACAACAGTCTTCATGTCAAACACCAACACTTCACCTGTTACAACAGTCTTCATTTCAAACACCAACACTTCACCTGTTACAACAGTCTTCATGTCAAACACCAACACTTCACCTGTTACAACAGTCTTCATGTCAAACA
>JAPXFY010000026.1:437264-509764 GCA_030674185.1 Monoplex corrugatus
AACTTGTGACATCAAGTCTTTAGGGTCCCCAGCTCTAGCAAAACTTGTGACATCATGTCTTTAGGGTCCACAGCTCTAGCAAAACTTGTGACATCAAGTGTTCTGGGTCCACAGCTCTAGCAAAACTTGTGACATCATGTCTTTAGGGTCCACAGCTCTAGCAAAACTTGTGACATCATGTCTTTAGGGTCCACAGCTCTAGCAAAACTTGTGACATCATGTCTTTATGGTCCACAGCTCTAGCAAAACTTGTGACACACACACACAGGCACACACACACACACCACACACACACACACACACACACACACACACACATACACACACACACAGAGGCACACACACACACACGCACATAAACTCCCACATTTGCACACACATTTCAGTTACACATGCACCTACAACACACACCTACAGACAGACAGACAGACACACACACACACAACGTACACACAGACACACACACACACAACGTACACACAGACACACACACACACACAACCTACACACACACAACCTACACACACACACACACACAACCTACACACAGACACACACAACCTACACACAGACACACACACAACCTACACAAGACACACACAACCTACACACAGACACACACACAACCTACACACAGACACACACAACCTACACACAGACACACACAACCTACACACAGACACACACAACCTACACACAGACACACACAACCTACACACAGACACACACAGACACACACAGACACACACACAACCTACACACAGACACACACAACCTACACACACCCTACACACACACAACCTACACACACACACACAACCTACACACAGACACACACACAACCTACACACAAACACACACAACCTACACACAGACACACACAACCTACACATACACACACACACACACACACACACACACACACACACAACCTACACAAAGACACACACAACCTACACACAGACACACACAACCTACACACACACACAACCTACACACAGACACACACAACCTACACACAGACAGTGAGACACACACACAGACACACACAACCTACACACAGACACACACAACCTACACACAGACACACACAACCTACACACAGACACACACAACCTACACACAGACACACACAACCTACACACAGACACACACAACCTACACACAGACACACACACAACCTACACACAGACACACACAACATCACACAGACACACACAACCTACACACAGACACGCACACAACCTACACACACACACACACACAACCTACACACAGACACACACACAACCTACACACACACACACACACACACACACAACCTACACACAGACACACACACAACCTACACACACACACACACACAACCTACACACAGACACACACACAACCTACACACAGACACACACAACCTACACACAGACACACACAACCTACACACAGACACACACAACCTACACACAGACACACACACAACCTACACACACACAACACACAACCTACACACAGACACACACAACCTACACACAGACACATACAACCTGCACACAGACACACACAACCTACACACAGACACACACAACCTACACACACACACACAACCTACACACAGAGTGACACACACAGACACACACACAACCTACACACACACACACACAACCTACACACACACACACACAACCTACACACACACACACACACACACACAATCTACACACACATACATACACACAACCTACACACACACAACATACACACACACACACAACCTACACACACACACACACAATCTACACACAGACACACACACAACCTACACACAGACACACACAACTTACACACACACACACACAACCTACACACACACACACACACACACACACAACCTACACACAGAGTGACAGACACACACACACACACATATGCCGACATCAAACAGTGGATCAAGAATAACATCCAGTTCCCTGATAGACTTGAGTTTCACAACAACTCAGGTGGATCTTTAGACAGGAATTGTAACAGATACCACGAACAATGAAACTTGATCATTGCCTAATCCTTTATCTGTGAGCGTGATGCTGAAAATATGCTAACTCTGTATTACAGACCAGCCAATTGTGTGGAACTTAAAGATATAAACAACTGACATTGCAATTAAACTTGCAAACACACACACACACACACACACACACACACACACACACACACACACACGCACACACACACACACACACACACACACATACACACACACACACACACACACACACACACACACACACACACACATATATATATATATATATATATATATATATATATATATATATATATATTTATACACATATATCTACATTGTTTATATACATATCTTAGAATTGTGCAAACAGAATTTGACAATAAATCGTTATTGTATAACGCTATCCGCTAAACTCATTTTGTCTCAATGTGTATTACACATACTTATTGTTTCAGTGGAGCATGGAGAACTGAAGCCATTAGTGAGCTCACATACCACTATGTCACTGCAGGGGCTGTATCTTTGGTGGGTGTACATGCTGGGTGTGTTCATGTTTCCATAAGCCTACCACTGACATGTTCTTACAGGATCTTTAACCCTATGACTCCTGCATCCTGGGTGAGGAAGTCAAAGGGTTAAGTCTTTGCTTTGCTAGCAAGGTTGGTAATGCAGGATGTGCAGCAATGCAGGATGCACCGACTGCAAAAACTTAACCCTTTGATTCCCTCAACCTATCCACCAGTTTCCTGCAGGAAGCTGGTGGATAGGGTAAGGGAATCAAAGGGTTAAGTCTTTGCTTTGCTAGCAAGGTTGGCAATGCAGGATGCTGGTGGATAGGGTGAGGGAATCAAAGGGTTAAGTCTTTGCTTTGTTAGCAAGGTTGGCAATGCAGGATGCTGGTGGATAGGGTGAGGGAATCAAAAGGTTATGTTTTTGCAGTCGGGGGATAGGTTGCGGGAGTCAAAGGGTTAACATGCATATTTGATATTCTCCATGCATTATACACAGGAAGAGGGTTTAGTACTGGCAGGTCTGCACTCATGTTGAGACAGGAAACATCTCCATCCTTAATTCTCCAAGATGAAACGTCTAAGCTAATGAAATCCAGGACCTTGTGCTTGGAAGTATGTTGATCCACTTGACCAGTATCTGTCACTGTTTATAGTTCAGTGATGAACATTTCAACAGCGGGTCACCATGTCAGGTCATCGTCGTTCATATTTTGGATTTTTTTCTTCTTAAATCAGCGTATGGCTACCCATTTTACGTGACTGAATTAAACAAGTTTGAGGAAAAACTGAAAATATGCGCAGTTACTGAGTTAAGCCTACGTGAATCTAACGCACGCACGCGTGTACACACACACTAGCATGCGGTAGGGGATGATGTGGATATTTCACAAGCAAGAGGTAAACATAACAGAAAAGTAGGGCCAATGCCTGCAGGAGGTGGGATGCGGAAGAAGAACGTGAGTGTAGCCCAAGCCAAAAGCATTGGCCCATTGGTCTAAAGTGTGTCACAACAGGTGTCTGCCAACCTCACAACTTATCCTCCCTTCATCGCCGCTAGCAAATCAGCCATTGCTCCGCGCTGCCTGAAAACCAACGGTGGAGTACTTGGCTTCCTTCGACATACATTGACTATTTGTTTTATGAGCACCCAGCGCCGTTTTGTGGGCGAAAATACGTTGTGCGCTTTCAACGCGCGCTCGGCTCGCTCGCTCCACTGCCTGTCAATAGGTGGCACTGCTCCGAGGTCATGACGTCACGCGCCCATATTTGGAAAGGGGGTTAATTAACTTGGATGAAAATGACAACAGTGAACGCTCATGCCATCTCAGTGTGCCCACAACTGCACCCACATCCTTGACACATCCAAAGCCGATTGTTGCTGTGCTGTGTCGTGTTTTGTGTCATCTCTGGATTACCGTGTCCCATGTTGCTGTGATTGGTAAACAAGCGCAAACGCGATTTTTCTGCACGTGGAGACGAGTGAGTGCGAGGATCTGTGTTGTCGGTTCTGGCAGTGTGGTGCTTGTGGGTTCCAAAACATCGCAGATCTGCACACAAGCGCATGCTTGGCATGGTCACAAGTAAGGCATCTTTCTATTCCTTTTTCCTTTCTCTCCCGTTCTAACCCCTGCCATTGCTTCCTTGCCATTTTTAGCCATATGCTGTTCTGATCGTCTGTTTGACTTCTCAGCTCCATGGCTTGTTGGGTGCGCACAGAGCGGAATGGCCGCGCGCTTGGTTTCGGGGTCAAGCTAAGGTGGCCTGCTGGTCACTCTCGCCATCTTGGTTAGCATCAAGCTGAGAATGACCCCAAGAAGGGGGGCATGAGGAGGTTAGGACCTACACAGCCCGGAATTTTCCCTCTTCCACCACCAGTGATCGATGGTTGTCAGTATTTGTGGGGGAAGGGAGGCCGCAGAGGGCGCAGGGGTTGTCAAAAGTGGGGTGGAAAGAAAAAAAAAAAAGCTCGTGTTTGCTCTCACTTCTCAGTGGAACACTGACTAGCACTGTTATTTCTTTCCACTATCGCAGCAGCCGATCTGGCATATATGCCTGTTTTTAACTTTTTTTCTCTCTTGCAAGTGAGTCGACGATGTGGATTATCGTTAGGCTAGATCAGTAGATGCTGTGCGGTTTGGGCGAACTGGGGACAGCATACCTATTATGAATGTCACAATGTGTGTTACTGTGTGTTTTGGGGAGGGGGAGAGTGGTGAGGTTACGTTGCGGTTGACACGTTTTCAGGCCAGCTGTCAGTCATTCGACTGATTCTTGACACAGTTTGGGGACCACGAACAAGGAGCGTGTTGCACGCGCGCGCTTTGATGGAAGCGAGTCAGCTGTTTTTCTGTGATTTGGTCTCTGAACATGATGTAAGCCTGTGTTGTTATTTTATCATGTGCGTGCGCGGCTTGTGTTGCATTTTGCCGTTTTTATTCAAGGTTTGTTTTTCCTTCCGAGTTTTTCAGCTGTGGTGTAAGCGTAGCAGTGCTGTTGCTTGCTCGCTTATCTCATAATTATGTGCTATACATTATCTGTGCGGCTCATGTTTGCTTTCTCGTGTCCTTTGACTTTCTTTCACCTCTGTAGCGCCCCCCCCCCCCCTGCCCCTCGACACACTTCTCAACTCCTTCCCCCCTTCCCCCTTCCCCACTGATTACCTTGACTCCTTCCCTTTCAGCTTTTCAAGCCTTTTTCTAGGTCAGAACGGGGGTTGGGCCTTCAGGTTCACATTCATTTCAGATTGTTTGGCACAAAGGCTGTCTTCCCGAGTATTTTGCATTTATCTTCGGGTGTAAAAAGCAAGACGTGCGTGCATACACACACACACACACACACACACACACACACACACACACACACACACACACACACACACACACACACACACACACACACCATCAGTGGAAATGTAGGCCTAGTACAATAAGAATGATCAAAATTGAGGAAGTGTTTATATATTCGTGAGAAAGCAGTTGCCATTTTATGCTTCACCGTAGTGCATGCGAAAGCTATAACTGGCTTGATAACATGTCATATTTTATTTCTTTGTTTCTATCCATTTTTTTACACAGTTTGTTTTTACTGTTGTTGTTGTTATCTGTTTGTACACAGTATGAGGTAAAAACAAAAACAAACAAACAACAGAAAAACGACCCTTTACATTATTTCTTTGAAAGTGAAACCCATTACAGTAGAAATTGTAAACATTTGCAGTGTAGGTGTATTTATTGATTTTATCTGTGTGTATAATATTCAGAAGTTTGTTTGGGTTTTTGCTTACTCCTGGATTCTTCTGCCTTGCTGCCTTGTGCTGTGTGGGTTTTTGTTGGGTTTTGTGGGTTTGGTTTTGGTGGTGGTGATACTGATAGTGGAGTTGGTGATGGGTTTAGGGTTTTTTTTGGTTTTGGTTTGTTCTTGTTTTTCATTTTTGTTTAATACGGTTTGTTCTTGTTTTTCATTTTTGTTTAATACCTAATGATGTTCTGACAAGGAAAATGCAGTGCGTAAAGAATAAAAGATGCTTGGCATTTATATCCTTTATAAAAACATAGATATAGCCTATATATGTGGATTATGGTGGTGGTGCTGCTGCTGAAGCTACTGTCACTGGTTAAGTTGACTGGCCTCCCATGTATGAACCTGTTGTGGTTTTTGTTAGTTGACTTGAACTTTCATTACTGTGTGTGTTGAACATGTTGCTATTATTGCTGGGTTGGTAGTTTCTGTGGTGATGTTGCTATTATTGTTCGGTTGGTAGGTTCTGTGGTGTTGTTGTTATTGTTGGGTTGGTAGGGTTTGTCTTGTTGTTATTATTATTGTTGGGTTGGTAGGGTTTTGTTGTTGTTGTTGTTATTGTTGGGTTGGTAGGTTTTGTTGTTGTTATTGTTGGGTTGGTAGGGTTTGTGTTGTTGTTATTGTTGGGTTGGTAGGGTTTGTGTTGTTGTTGTTATTGTTGGGTTGGTAGGAAGAAGAGGGCTAGAGCCCTTAAAGCGATGGCAGAGGCAGCAGAAAGGAGCTCAAGCTGGATCTGGGCAAGGAGGAACCAAAAGTGAACTTCATAAGGATTAAATTCCCTACAGATGATGTGTGCCCCGTTAACACATTGGTAAAACCACGTACCGCAGTTCTGAAGCGCAGAATCGCCCAGGTTCGCTCCCCGGCGTGGGGGAAAAAAAAAATAGACAACAGCAGAAGGGCATCCAGGAGTCATGACCTGGATGTGGCCCGGCCCCCGAGAGTGTAAGGAATTCAGGGCCGAAACACTTGTCTAAAGGGGGTTACTTCTCTGAAGACCTTCTGTTGTCTAGCTCTCCCTAGAGTTTCTTTCTACCTGTGTTGTTATTATTATTGGGTTGGTAGGGTTTGTGTTGTTGTTGTTATTGTTATTGTTGGATTGGTAGGGTTTGTGTTGTTATTATTGTTGGGTTGGTAGGTTTTGTGTTGTTGTTATTGTTATTGTTGGGTTGGTAGGGTTTGTGTTGTTGTTATTATTATTGTTGGTTTGGTAGGTTTTGTATTGTTGTTATTGTAATTGTTGGTTTGGTAGGTTTTGTGTTGCTGTTATTATTGTTGTTGGGTTGGTAGGGTTTGTGTTGTTGTTATTATTGTTGTTGGGTTGGTAGGTTTTGTGTTGTTATTGTTGTTGTTGGGTTGGTAGGGTTTGTGTTGTTATTGTTGTTGTTGGGTTGGTAGGTTTTGTGTTGTTGTTATTATTGTTGTTGGGTTGGTAGGTTTTGTGTTTTTGTTATTGTTGTTGTTGGGTTGGTAGGGTTTGTGTTGTTGTTATTATTGTTGTTGGGTTGGTAGGTTTTGTGTTGTTGTTATTGTTGTTGTTGGGTTGGTAGGTTTTGTGTTGTTGTTATTGTTGTTGTTGGGTTGGTAGGGTTTGTGTTGTTATTATTGTTGTTGGGTTGGTAGGGTTTGTGTTGTTGTTATTATTGTTGTTGGGTTGGTAGGGTTTGTGTTGTTGTTATTATTGTTGTTGGGTTGGTAGGGTTTGTGTTGTTGTTATTATTGTTGGGTTGGTAGGTTTTGTGTTGTTGTTATTATTGTTGTTGAGTTGGTAGGTTTTGTGTTGTTGTTGTTATTGTTGGGTTGGTAGGGTTTGTGTTGTTGTTATTGTTGGGTTGGTAGGGTTTGTGTTGTTGTTGTTGTTATTGTTGGTTTGGTAGGTTTTGTGTTGTTGTTGTTTGGTTGGTAGGTTTTGTGTTGTTGTTGTTATTGTTGGGTTGGTAGGGTTTGTGTTGTTATTGTTGGGTTGGTAGGGTTTGTGTTGTTGTTATTGTTGGGTTGGTAGGTTTTGTGTTGTTATTGTTATTGTTGGGTTGGTAGGGTTTGTGTTGTTGTTATTGTTGGGTTGGTAGGTTTTGTGTTGTTGTTATTGGTTGGGTTGGTAGGTTTTGTGTTGTTATTGTTTGGTTGGTAGGTTTTGTGTTGTTGTTATTGTTGTTTGGTTGGTAGGGTTTGTGTTGTTGTTATTGTTGTTTGGTTGGTAGGGTTTGTGTTGTTGTTATTGTTGTTGGGTTGGAGGGTTTTGTGTTGTTGTTGTTATTGTTTGGTTGGTAGGTTTTGTGTTGTTGTTATTGTTGTTTGGTTGGTAGGGTTTGTGTTGTTGTTGTTGTTGGGTTGGAGGGTTTTGTGTTGTTGTTATTGTTTGGTTGGTAGGTTTTGTGTTGTTGTTGTTGTTGGGTTGGAGAGTTTTGTGTTGTTGTTGTTATTGTTGGTTCAAACCTAAGAAATCCCGAAGTCTCTCACTGCGAAAAGGAAAAGTGGCAGATTCAGTCAAATTCATGGTAGCCAACCAAGCCATCCCCACTGTCACAGAAGAGCCAGTAAAAAGTCTCGGAAGATGGTATGATGACTCCCTGAAAAACACACAAAGGGGATGTGAAACCAAGCAAACAGCAGAAGAAGGCCTGAAGAAAATAGATAACTGCGGACTGCCAGGCAAATACAAAGTCTGGTGTCTACAGTTCATGCTGATACCAAAGCTGCTGTGGCCACTGCTAATCTATGACATTTGCACCAGCACAGTGGAAGCAATGGAAGCCAAAATCAACAAATACACAAGAAAATGGCTCGGTGTCCCACCTGGTCTCACTGATGTTGCATTCTACTGTCGTCAAGCAATGCTGAAGCTACCTCTCAAATCCATAGTGGAGGAATACAAAGTTGGAAAAGCAAGACTGTTGAGCATGCTGGAGGAATCGGAAGACAATATCGTGAGATCAGTTCATCCAAAGCTGAGAACTGGCAGAAAGTGGAAAGTCCAAGAGGCTGTAAACAATGCCAAGAGAAACCTCAGCATCAAAGAAATAATTGGACACACGCAAACCAACAGACAGGGACTGGGAGCAACAAAAATGCAGTGGTGGTCCAAAGCCAAAGGGAAGGAAAAAAGAGACATGATCATACAGGAGTTGAAGGAAGAAGAAGATGTCAAAAGAGTGCAGAAGGCAGTCCAGCAAGGTCAACAGGGGCAATGGACAACATGGGACAGTGCACTCCAAAGAAGTCTCAGCTGGAACGATATGTGGCACATGGCTCCTCTAAGGATAAGCTTCCTCCTCAGATCTGTATATGACCTGCTCCCCTCGAATGCAAACTTAGTGAAATGGGGGAAATCAGACGACCCAGCATGTCCGCTCTGTCAGAAGAAACAAACAGTGGAACATGTCCTAAGCTCTTGCAAAGTAGCGCTAGCCCAAGGAAGGTATACATGGAGGCACAACCAAGTTCTGAAAGTGATCACAGACGTGGTCAGCGAAAAAACCATGACCCCAAACGCACCAATTGCTATGACAACGTTCTACAAAGCAGGAGGGAAACAGGTCTGGCCCGAAATTGCTATGACAACCAGCACATTGCCAAAGGGTCTTCTGGATGGAGCAGTCAACTGGGAGTGTACAGCAGACCTCCCAGAGTGGAGAAATTACCCAGATGTCATCAGCAAGACAGGCATGAGACCAGACATCGCTCTCCACTCTGACTCCTCGAAACAAGTGATTCTGATAGAACTCACTGTGCCATACGAAAGCAGAATGGAAGAAGCACATATCTACAAGACCGAAAAATACGCCGGTCTTGCCAGCACCCTGAAGAAAGCAGGTCTGCGGGTCAAAATCTTCGCCATAGAGGTCGGGGCAAGAGGGTTTGTGGGCACCTCCGCTTATGATCTCATGAAACAACTCGCCATTTCTGGAAAGAAGAGGACTAGAGCCCTTAAAGCGATGGCAGAGGCAGCAGAAAGGAGCTCAAGCTGGATCTGGGCAAGGAGGAACCAAAAGTGAACTTTATAAGGATTAAATTCCCTACAGATGATGTGTGCCCCGTTAGCACATTGGTAAAACCACGTACTGCAGTTCTGAAGCGCAGAATCGCCCAGGTTCGCTCCCCGGCGTGGGAAAAAAAATAGACAACAGCAGAAGGGCATCCAGGAGTCATGACCTGGATGTGGCCCGGCCCCCCGAGAGTGTAAGGAATTCAGGGCCGAAACACTTGTCTAAAGGGGGTTACTTCTCTGAAGACCTTCTGTTGTCTAGCTCTCCCTAGAGTTTCTTTCTACCTTGGTTGGTAGGTTTTGTGTTGTTGTTGTTGTTGGGTTGGAGAGTTTTGTGTTGTTGTTGTTATTGTTGGGTTGGAGGGTTTTGTGGTGTTGTTGTTATTGTTTGGTTGTTAGGTTTTGTGTTGTTGTTGTTATTGTTTGGTTGGTAGGGTTTGTGTTGTTGTTGTTATTGTTTGGTTGGTAGGTTTTTTGTTGTTGTTGGGTTGGTAGGTTTTGTGTTGTTGTTGGGTTGGAGGGTTTTGTGGTGTTGTTGTTATTGTTGGGTTGGTAGGTTTTGTGTGGTTGTTATTGTTGGGTTGGTAGGGTTTGTGTTGTTGTTATTATTGTTGGGTTGGTAGAGTTTGTGTTGTTGTTGTTATTGTTGGGTTGGTAGGGTTTGTGTTGTTGTTATTGTTGGGTTGGTAGAGTTTGTGTTGTTGTTGTTGTTGTTGGGTTGGTAGGGTTTGTGTTGTTGTTGTTATAGTTTATTTGGTAGGTTTTGTGTTGTTATTGTTGGGTTGGTAGGTTTTGTGTTGTTGTTATTGTTGATTTGGTAGGTTTTCAACTCTTGTGTTGTTATTGTTGGGTTGGTAGGTTTTATGTTGTTGTTGCTGCTGTTAATAGTATTGTGGGGTTGGTAGGTTTTATGTTGTTGTTGGTGAATAGTATTGTGGGGTTGGTAGGTTTTATGTTGTTGTTGCTGCTGTTAATAGTATTGTGGGGTTGGTAGGTTTTATGTTGTTGTTGCTGCTGTTAATAGTATTGTGGGGTTGGTAGGTTTTATGTTGTTGTTGCTGCTGTTAAATAGTATTGTGGGGTTGGTAGGTTTTATGTTGTTGTTGCTGCTGTTAATAGTATTGTGGGGTTGGTAGGTTTTATGTTGTTGTTGCTGCTGTTAATAGTATTGTGGGGTTGGTAGGTTTTATGTTGTTGTTGCTGCTGTTAATAGTATTGTGGGGTTGGTAGGTTTTATGTTGTTGTTGTTGCTGTTAATAGTAATAGTATTGTGGGGTTGGTAGGTTTTATGTTGTTGTTGCTGCTGTTAATAGTATTGTGGGGTTGGTAGGTTTTATGTTGTTGTTGCTGCTGTTAATAGTAATAGTATTGTGGGGTTGGTAGGTTTTATGTTGTTGTTGCTGCTGTTAATAGTATTGTGGGGTTGGTAGGTTTTATGTTGTTGTTGCTGCTGTTAATAGTATTGTGGGTTGGTAGGTTTTATGTTGTTGTTGCTGCTGTTAATAGTATTGTGGGTTGTAGGTTTTTGTATGGTGTGATGTCTGTTATATATTAATGTGTTGATTTTTTTGTTTTCTCTTTATCGTTTGGGTTGTATCTTGTTGTGTAGTGGTAAAATTCTTTAGTTTATTGTCATTTTTTCTTCTTTTTCTTCTTTCTTCTTTTTCTTCTTCTTCTTTTTTCTTCTTCTTCTTTCTTTTTTCTTTCTCTTCTTCTTCCTTCTCTTTCTTCTTCTTCTTCTCTTCTTCTTCTTTCTTCTTCTTCTTCTTCTTCTTCTTCTTCTTCTTCTTCTTCTTCTTCTTCTCTTCTTCTTCTTCTTCTTCTTCTTCTTCTTCTTCTTTTTTTCTTCTTCTTCTTCTTCTTCTTCTTCTTCTTCTTCTTTTCTTTTCTTCTTCTTCTTCTTCTCTTCTTCTTCCTTCTTCTCTTTTTTCTTCTTCTTTTCTTCTTCTTCTTCTCTTCTTTTTTCTTTTCTTCTTCTTTTCCTTCTTCTTTTTCTTTCTTCTTCTTCTTCTTTTTCTTCTTTCTTCTTCTTCTTCTTCTTCTCTTCTTCTTCTTCTTCTTCTTCTTCTTCTTCTTCTTCTTCTTCTTCTTCCTTCTTCTTCTTCTTCTTCTTCCTTCTTCTTCTTCGCATTCTTCTTCCATTCTTCTTCTCTTCTTCGCATTCTTCTTCTTCGCATTCTTCTTCTTCTTCTTCTTCTTCTCTTCTTCTTCTTTTTCTTCTTCTTCTTCTTTTTTTCTTCTTCTTCTTCTTTTCTTCTTTTTCTTCTTCTTCTTCTTCTTCTTCTTCTTCTTCTTCTTCTTCTTCTTTCTTCTTCTTCTTCTTCTTCTTCTTCTTCTTCTTCTTCTTCTTCTTCTTCTTCTTCTTTCTTCTTTTCTTCTTCTTCTTCTTCTTCTTCTTCTTCTTCTTCTTCTTTTTTTTCTTCTTCTTCTTTTCTTTCTTTCTTTCTTTCAGAGTGTGTCTTGTCTTTAGGTGATGGGGGTGTTCTTTGTTTTGTAAAACACCTTAATCCAGTAGCTGTAGACTTGTATGAATTATTCTTCATATTTACTACTCTCGTAAGTATTGTTAATTACTGCTCTCTTCTTTTGTTTTGATTTTGTAAAGCCACTAAAGGTCAGTTAGCCAGACTACTTGTGTTTCTCTTTTTAGATTTTAATGAGACAAAACTATTTAGATGTCAGGAAGTTACTTTTTTTTCCAGAAATAGCTGTGTCAGTGTGTGTGTGTGTGTGTGTGTGTGTGTGTGTGTGTGTGTGTGTGTGTGTGTGTGTGTGTGTGCATGTGTGTGTGTGTGTATGTGTGTGAGAGAGAGAGAGAGAGGGAGTTCTAATCATTTGATCACATGAATACTACTTTTCACAACAACAATATGGTATAAAGAAGTGGTGGGCATTGTACAATTTGTAGTGCTCTTCAAAATGGACAAGTTCTGTAGTGTTTGACCAGTCCCAGGCATTGCTACACCCGCTGCGTGTGCCACTATGAACCATCTACTGTGAGATGACCATTATAGAGAGAGATAAGCTACATTCAATTCATTATATCATGGGTCAGTGTGTGGGATCTGCTGATTCCAGCTTTCTCATTGATTTCATGGTACCAGGGGTGATACATTGTTTGTTGCATTAGTTAATTAATCATACACATGACATACTCACAAAGTCTGATGTGGATAGAAGTGCCTAGGAGCTGTTCACAATTGAAAACACCCACAGATGTCAGTACCTATGAAATCATCAAATTGATTTTTGTAGTATGTATCTTTGCCTTTGGTGTTTGTAGTGTTGGTGTTTGTAGTGTGCCTTTGGTGTTTGTATTGTTGGTGTTTGTAGTGTGCCTTTGGTGTTTGTAGTGTTGGTGTTTGTAGTGTGCCTTTGGTGTTTGTAGTGTTGGTGTTTGTAGTTTGCCTTTGGTGTTTGTAGTGTGTGCCTTTGGTGTTTGTACTAATTGTAGTGTGTCTTTGGTGTTTGTAGTGTGTCTTTGGTGTTTGTAGTGTGTGCCTTTGGTGTTTGTAGTGTGTGCCTTTGGTGTTTGTACTATGTTTGGTTGTTTTGTAGTGGTGTTTTTGGTTGTTTGTGTGTGTCTTGGTGTTTGTAGTGTGTGGCTTTGTGTTTGTGTTTGTTTGGTGTTTGTAGTGTGTGTCTTGGTGTTTGGTGTGTGTCTTGTGTTTGTGTGTGTGGTCTTTGGTGTTGTATTTTTGTGTGTCTGGTGTTTTGTGTTTTGTTTGTGTGTGTTGTGTTTGGTGTTTGGTGTTGTTAGTTGTGTTTGTGTGGCTTTGTTTGGTGTTGTGTTTGTTGTTTTGTGTGGGTGTTTGGTGTGTTGTGCTGGTTTTGTGTTGTTTTGGTGTTTAGTTGGTTGGTTTTTGGTTTTGTCTTGTGTTTGTGTTGTTTGTGTTGTGGTGTTGGTGTTGTGTGTGTTTGTGTTTGTTGTGTGTTGGGTTTGTGTTCTGGTGTTTGTGTTGGTGTTGTTGTTGTTGGGTTATGTGTTGTTGGTGTTGTTTGTGTTTGGTTGTGGTCTGGGTGTTGGCTTGTGTTGGTGTGTGCTTTGTTTTGTGTGTTTTGTGTGTGTCTGTGTTTGTTCTTGGTTTTGTTGGTGTTTGTTTTGGGTTTGTTGTTTGTGTTTGTGTGTTGGTGTTTGTGTTTGTGTTGTGTGTGTTGGTGTGTTGTTTGTGTTGGTTGTCTGTTTTGTTTTTTGTGTGTGTTGTTTGTGTTTGTGTGTGTGTCTTTGGTGTTTGTAGTGTGTCTTGGGTTGTAGGTGTGTCTTTGTGTTTGTAGTTGTCTTTGTGTTTGTAGTGTGTCTTGTGTTTGTAGATGTTTTTGTGTTTGTGTGTGTCTTGGTGTTTGTAGTGTGCTTTGGTGTTTGTAGTGTGTCTTTGTGTTTAGTGTGTGTCTTTGGTGTTTGTGGTGTGTCTGGTGTTTGTAGTTGTTTTGGTGTTTGTAGTTGTCTTTGGTGTTTAGTGTGTTTTGGTGTTTGTTGGTGTGTTTTGGTGTTGTAGTGTGTGTTTTGTGTTTGTTGTGTTTTGGTGTTTGTGTGTGCTTTGTGTTTGTGTGTGTTTGTGTTGTGTTTTTGGTGTTTGTAGTGTGTCTTGGTGTTGTAGTGTGTCTTGGTGTTTGTTGTTTGTGTTTGTAGTGTGTCTTGTGTTGTAGTGTGTTTGGTTTGTAGTGTGTGCTTGTGTTTTATGTGTGCTTGTGTTTGTAGTGTGTCTTGTGTTTTAGTGTGTGTCTTTGGTGTTTGTGTGTCTTGTGTTTGTAGTGTGTCTTTGGTGTTTGTAGTTTCTTTGTTTTTATGTGTCTTGGTGTTGTATGTAGTTGTGTTTTGTTGTTTGTAGTGTGTGTCTTGTGTTTGTAGTTGTCTTGGTGTTTGTAGTTGTTGGGTTTGTAGTGTTGCTTTGGTGTTTGTAGTGTGTCTTTGGTGTTTGTAGTGTGTGTCTTTGGTGTTTGTAGTGTGTGTCTTTGGTGTTTGTAGTGTTGTCTTGGTGTTTGTAGTGTGTGCCTTTGGTGTTTGTAGTGTGTGCTTTTGGTGTTTGTATGTGTGTCTTTGGTGTTTGTAGTGTGTGTCTTTGGTGTTTGTAGTGTGTTTTGTAGTGTGTGTCTTTGGTGTTTGTAGTGTGTGCTTTGGTGTTTGTAGTGTGTGTCTTTGGTGTTTGTAGTGTGTGCTTTGGTGTTTGTAGTGTGTGCTTTGGTGTTTGTAGTGTGTCTTTGGTGTTTGGTGTGTCTTTGGTGTTTTGTAGTGTGTGCTTTGGTGTTTGTAGTGTGTGTCTTTGGTGTTTGTAGTGTGTCTTTGGTGTTTGTAGTGTGTGCTTTTTGGTGTTTGTGTGTGTGTCTTTGGTGTTTGTAGTGTGTGCCTTTGGTGTTTGTAGTGTGTCCCTTTGGTGTTTGTAGTGTGTGTCTTTGGTGTTTTGTGTGTGTCTTTGTGTTTGTAGTGTGGCTTTGGTGTTTGTAGTGTGTGTCTTTGGTGTTTGTAGTGTGTCTTTGGTGTTTTGTAGTGTGTGTCTTTGGTGTTTGTAGTGTGTCTTTGGTGTTTGTAGTGTGTGTCTTTGGTGTTTGTAGTGTGTCTTTGGTGTTTGTAGTGTGTGTCTTTGGTGTTTGTGTGTCTTTGGTGTTTGTAGTTGTGTGTCTTTGGTGTGTGTTTGTAGTGTGTCTTTGGTGTTTGTAGTGTGCTTGTGTTGTGTGGTGCTTTGGTGTTTGTAGTGTGTCTTTGGTGTTTGTAGTGTGTGCTTTGGTGTTTGTAGTGTTGTCTTTGGTGTTTGTGTGTCTTTGGTGTTTGTAGTGTGTGCTTTGGTGTTTAGTGTGTCTTTGTTTGTGTGTGTGTCTTTGGTGTTTGTAGTGTGTGTCTTTGGTGTTTGTAGTGTGTCTTGGTGTTGTATGTGTGTCTTTGGTGTGTGTGTTGTGTTTTGTCTTTGGTGTGAAGTGTGTAGTGTGTGATCTTTGTTGTGGTTGTTGTAGTGTGGTCTTGGTGTTGTAAGTGTGTGGCTTTGGTGTTTGTAGTGTGTGCTTTGGTGTTTGTGAGTGTGTGCTTTTGGTTTGTGTGTTCTTTGGTGTTTGTAGTGTGTGCCTTGTTGTTTGTGTTTTAGTGTGTGCTTTGTCTGTTTTGTTGTGTCTTTGTGTTTGTAGTGTGTGTCTTTGGTGTTTTGTGTGTGTCTTGTGGTGTTGATGTCTGTAGTGTGTGTCTTTGGTGTTTGTAGCTGGTGTAAAGTCCTTTGGGGTGTTTGTAGTTGGTGTTGTGTGTGTTTGTGTGTAGTGTGCCTTTGGTGTTGTAGTGTGTTTGGTGTTTGTAGTGTGTGCTTTGGTGTTTGTAGTGTGTGTTCTTTGTAGTGTGTGTGTTGTGTGTTGGGTTGGTGTGTCCCTTGGTGTGTTTAGTTGTGCCTTTGGTGTTTGTAGTGTGGTGTTGCCGGTGGTTGTGGTTGTCTTGTTAGTGTGTGTGTCTTTGGTGTTTGTAGTGTGTCTAGTGTGTGTTTTGTAGTGTGTTTGTAGTTGTGTGGTGCCTTGGTGTTTGTAGGTGCTTGTGCTTTGTTGGTGTGTGTTTGTAGTGTGTCTTGGTCTTTGTTGTTTCTTGGTTTGTAGTGTGTGCCTTTGGTGTTTGTAGTGTGTGCCTTTGGTGTTTGTAGTGTGTCTTTGGTGTTTGTAGTGTGTGTCTTTGGTGTTTGTAGTGTGTGTGTCTTTGGTGTTTGTAGTGTGTCTTTGGTGTTTGTAGTGTGTGTCCTTTGGTGTTTGTAGGGTGCTTGGTTTGTGTGTGTTCTTTGGTGTTTGTAGTGTGTGTCTTTGGGTTTTAGGTGGTCTTTGGTGTTTGTGTGTGCTTTGGTGTTTGTAGTGTGTGCCTTTGGTGTTTGTAGTGTGTGTCTTTGGTGTTTGTAGGTGTTGTGTTTCTTTTTGGTGTTTGTAGGTGGTGTCTTTGTGTTTGTAGTGTGTGCCTTTTGGTGTTTTTTTGTAGTGTGTGTCTTTGGTGGTATGTTTTATTTGTAGTGTGTGTCTTTGGTGTTTGTAGTTTTGGTTGGTCCTGTGTTTGTAGGTGTGTCTTGTGTTGTAGTGTGTGTCTTTGGTGTGTATGTTTGTGTGTGTCTTGGTGTTGGTGGTGTGTGTATTGCGTTGTGGTGTGTGCTTTGGTGTTTGTTAATTGTAGTGTGCCTTTGGTGTTTGTAGTGTTGTTTGTGTTTGTATGGGTCTTTGTGTTGTAGTGTGTCTTTGGTGTTTGTAGTGGTGCTTGGTGTTGTGTGTGTCTTTGGTTTTGTAGTGTGTGTCTTTGGTGTTTGTAGTGTGCCTTGGTGTTTGTAGTGTGTGTCTTGCATTTGTGTGTGTGTCTTTGGTGTTTGAGTTGTCTTGGTGTGGTGTGTCTGGTGTTGTACATTGTTGTGTTTGTGTGAGTGTTGTTCTTTCAGGGATCCAGGGAAGCAGAATGCTAGATAATTGGAATCAGATTGGTGTTTGTAGTGTGTGCCTCTCAGTTCACACAAGGATCCAGGGAGCAAAATGGCGGATGGTCAGAATCGTGAGAACGTGGTTCAGAAAAGACTGTTGAGTTGACAGCACTGAGCTGGTAGCAGTTGTACTGTTTTCGTGACAAAGATAATATGTACCAAAAAGCATTTTAGGACTACACTTTGCCTATAACTGCATGCGTGTATGAGTGACCACTGATTGTAAATATAGTAATACCTAATAATTTATGTTCTTTGTCTCTTTTTTTTTTCTTTATTTATTTGTGAATTTATTTTAGTTTATTATTGTTAAAAAAAAAAGTAGGTCCCATAGAGGTGTCAGATGTCTTGTAGTTTAGACTTAGGCTCTTCATACATTACATATATAGGTAGACAGTGGTGTAACAACAGAACAACAGTCAGCTGAAAGTAGATTGAGACTGTCTGTTACTGTAGACTGCGATGGACAGCTTCAACTGAAAGTAGATTGAGACTGTTACTGTAGGCTGTGATGGAGAGCTTCAACTGAAAGTAGATTGAGACTGTCTCTTACTGTAGACTGTGATGGACAGTTTGTGTTGAGCAAGGCAGTGATGGTGATGACACCAGGTGACAGCAGAGTGAGTCTGTCCCAGTATGTGTTACGTTAGGTGATGACACCAGGTGACCGCAGAGTGAGTCTGTCCCAGTATGTGTTACGTTAGGTGATGACACCAGGTGACAGCAGAGTGAGTCTGTCCAGTATGTGTTACGTTAGGTGATGACACCAGGTGACAGCAGAGTGAGTCAGTCCCAGTATGTGTTACGTTAGGTGATGACACCAGGTGACAGCAGAGTGAGTCTGTCCCAGTATGTGTTACATTAGGTGATGACACCAGGTGACAGCAGAGTGAGTCTGTCCCAGTATGTGTTACGTTAGGTGATGACACCAGGTGACAGCAGAGTGAGTCTGTCCCAGTATGTGTTACGTTAGGTGATGACACCAGGTGACAGCAGAGTGAGTCTGTCCAGTATGTGTTACGTTAGGTGATGACACCAGGTGACAGCAGAGTGAGTCTGTCCAGTATGTGTTACGTTAGGTGATGACACCAGGTGACAGCAGAGTGAGTCTGTCCCAGTATGTGTTACGTTAGGTGATGACACCAGGTGACAGCAGAGTGAGTCTGTCCCAGTATGTGTTATGTTAGGTGATGACACCAGGTGACAGCAGAGTGAGTCTGTCCCAGTATGTGTTACGTTAGGTGATGACACCAGGTGACAGCAGAGTGAATCTGTCCCAGTATGTGTTACATTAGGTGATGACACCAGGTGACAGCAGAGTGAGTCTGTCCCAGTATGTGTTACGTTAGGTGATGACACCAGGTGACAGTAGAGTGAGTCTGTCCCAGTATCTGTTACGTTAGGTGATGACACCAGGTGACAGAGTGAGTCTGTCCCAGTATCTGTTACGTTAGGTGATGACACCAGGTGACAGCAGAGTGAGTCTGTCCAGTATCTGTTACGTTAGGTGATGACACCAGGTGACAGCAGAGTGAGTCTGTCCCAGTATCTGTTACGTTAGGTGATGACACCAGGTGACAGCAGAGTGAGTCTGTCCCAGTATGTGTTACATTAGGTGATGACACCAGGTGACAGCAGAGTGTCTGTCCCAGTATGTGTTACGTTAGGTGATGACACCAGGTGACAGCAGAGTGAGTCTGTCCCAGTATCTGTTACGTTAGGTGATGACACCAGGTGACAGTAGAGTGAGTATGTCCTATCTGTTACGTTAGGTGATGACACCAGGTGACAGTAGAGTGTGTCTGTCCTATCTGTTATGTTAGGTGATGACACCAGGTGACAGTAGAGTCTGTCCTATCTGTTACGTTAGGTGATGACACCAGGTGACAGCAGAGTGAGTCTGTCCTATCAGTTACGTTAGGTGATGACACCAGGTGACAGCAGAGTGAGTCTGTCCTATCTGTTACGTTAGGTGATGACACCAGGTGACAGTAGAGTGAGTCTGTCCTATCTGTTACGTTAGGTGATGACACCAGGTGACAGTAGAGTGAGTCTGTCCTATCTGTTATGTTAGGTGATGACACCAGGTGACAGTAGAGTGAGTCTGTCCCATCTGTTATGTTAGGTGATGACACCAGGTGACAGTAGAGTCTGTCCTATCTGTTACGTTAGGTGATGACACCAGGTGACAGCAGAGTGAGTCTGTCCTATCTGTTATGTTAGGTGATGACACCAGGTGACAGTAGAGTGAGTCTGTCCTATCTGTTATGTTAGGTGATGACACCAGGTGACAGTAGAGTCTGTCCTATCTGTTACGTTAGGTGATGACACCAGGTGACAGCAGAGTGAGTCTGTCCAGTATCTGTTACGTTAGGTGATGACACCAGGTGACAGCAGAGTGAGTCTGTCCTATCTGTTACGTTAGGTGATGACACCAGGTGACAGTAGAGTGAGTCTGTCCCAGTATGTGTTACGTTAGGTGATGACACCAGGTGACAGTAGAGTGAGTCTGTCCCAGTATCTGTTATGTTAGGTGATGACACCAGGTGACAGTAGAGTGAGTCTGTCCTATCTGTTACGTTAGGTGATGACACCAGGTGACAGTAGAGTCTGTCCTATCTGTTATGTTAGGTGATGACACCAGGTGACAGTAGAGTCTGTCCTATCTGTTACGTTAGGTGATGAAACCAGGTGACAGCAGAGTGAGTCTGTCCAGTATCTGTTATGTTAGGTGATGACACCAGGTGACAGTAGAGTGAGTCTGTCCCAGTATGTGTTACGTTAGGTGATGACACCAGGTGACAGTAGAGTGAGTCTGTCCCAGTATCTGTTAGTTAGGTGATGACACCAGGTGACAGTAGAGTGAGTCTGTCCTATCTGTTACGTTAGGTGATGACACCAGGTGACAGTAGAGTGATCTGTCCTATCTGTTATGTTAGGTGATGACACCAGGTGACAGTAGAGTCTGTCCTATCTGTTACGTTAGGTGATGACACCAGGTGACAGCAGAGTGAGTCTGTCCAGTATCTGTTATGTTAGGTGATGACACCAGGTGACAGTAGAGTGAGTCTGTCCTATCTGTTACGTTAGGTGATGACACCAGGTGACAGTAGAGTGAGTCTGTCCTATCTGTTACGTTAGGTGATGACACCAGGTGACAGAGAGTGAGTCTGTCCTATCTGTTACGTTAGGTGATGACACCAGGTGACAGTAGAGTGAGTCTGTCCTATCTGTTACGTTAGGTGATGACACCAGGTGACAGTAGAGTGAGTCTGTCCTATCTGTTATGTTAGGTGATGACACCAGGTGACAGTAGAGTGAGTCTGTCCTATCTGTTATGTTAGGTGATGACACCAGGTGACAGTAGAGTGAGTCTGTCCGTATCTGTTACGTTAGGTGATGACACCAGGTGACAGAGAGTGAGTCTGTCCAGTATCTGTTACGTTAGGTGATGACACCAGGTGACAGTAGAGTGAGTCTGTCCCAGTATGTGTTACGTTAGGTGATGACACCAGGTGACAGCAGAGTGAGTCTGTCCCAGTATGTGTTACGTTAGGTGATGACACCAGGTGACAGTCAGAGTGGTCTGTCCAGTATCTGTTAGTTACTAGGTGATACACAGTGACAGTAGAGTGAGTCTGTCCAGTATCTGTTACGTTGTGAAGACCAGGACAGTAGAGTAGTCTGTCCCTATCTGTTACGTTAGTGATGACACAGTGACAGAGAGTGAGTCTGTCCAGTATCTGTTACGTAGGTATGACACCAGGTGACAGTAGAGTCTGTCCCGTATCTGTTACGTTAGTATCAGGACAGCAGAGTGAGTCTGTCCTATCTGTTAGTTAGTGATGACACAGGTTGACAGTAGAGTGAGTCTGTCCTATCTGTTACGTTAGGTATGACACAGGGACAGTAGAGTGAGTCTGTCCATCTGTTACGTTAGTATAACAGTTGACAGTAGAGTGAGTCTGTCCATATCTGTTAAGTTAGGTGATGACACCAGGTCGACAGTAGAGTGAGTCTGTCCTATCTGTTACGTTAGGTGATGCAACCAGGTGACAGTAGAGTGAGTCTGTCCAGTATCTGTTACGTTAGGTGTCGCACCAGTCGACAGCGGAGTGAGTCTGTCCAGTATCTGTTACGTTAGTATGACACAGTACAGTAGAGTGAGTCTGTCCCAGTATCTGTTACTACAGTTAGAGTGATGGATCTCCAGTTGTACACGTTCAGACGTGAGTCTGTCCCAGTATCTGTTACGTTAGGTGATGACACCGTGTGACAGTCAGAGTGAGTCTGTCCAGTATCTGTTACGTTACAGTTCAGACAGTGCGTAGAGTATCTGTCCAGTATCTGTTATGTTACAGTTCAGACAGAGAGTGGTCTGTCCCAGTATCTGTTACGTTACAGTTCAGACAGTAGAGTGAGTCTGTCCAGTATCTGTTACGTTACAGTTCAGACAGTAGAGTTTAGTCTGTCCAGTATCTGTTACGTTAGTTACAGTTCAGACAGTAGAGTGAGTCTGTCCAGTATCTGTTACGTTACAGTTCAGACAGTAGGTGACGTCAGATGGTCAGTCAGGTAGTCTCCAGTATCTGTTACGTTACAGTCAGACAGACTAGAGTGAGTCTGTCCCGTATCTGTTACGTTACAGTTCAGACAGTAGAGTGAGTCTGTCCAGTATCTGTTACAGTATCACAGTTCGACAGTAGAGTGAGTCTGTCCCAGTATCTGTTAGTTACAGTTCAGACAGTAGAGTGAGTCTGTCCAGTATCTGTTACGTTAGGTGATGACACCAGGACAGAGTGAGTCTGTCCATATCTGTTACGTTACAGTTCACAGACAGTAGAGTGAGTCTGTCCAGTATCTGTTACATTAGGTGATGACACCAGGTACAGCAGAGTGTCGTTCCAGTATGTGATTCTTCGCTTAGGTATTGTTACTTACAGGTGACAGCAGAGTGAGTCTGTCCAGTATCTGTTACGTTACAGTTCAGACAGTAGAGTGAGTCTGTCCAGTATCTGTTACGTTACAGTTCAGACAGTAGAGTGAGTCTGTCCCAGTATCTGTTACGTTACAGTTCAGACAGTAGAGTGAGTCTGTCCCAGTATCTGTTACATTACAGTTCAACCAGTAGAGTGAGTCTGTCCAGTATCTCTTACGTTACAGTTCAGGCAGCAGAGTGAGTGTCCCTGTATCTGTTACGTTACAGTTCAGACAGCAGAGTGAGTCTGTCCAGTATCTGTTACGTTACAGTTCAGACAGTAGAGTCTGTCCAGTATCTGTTACGTTACAGTTCAGACAGTAGAGTGAGTCTGTCCCAGTATGTGTTACGTTACAGTTCAGACAGCAGAGTGAGTCTGTCCCAGTATCTGTTACGTTACAGTTCAGACAGTAGAGTGAGTCTGTGCAGTATCTGTTACGTTACAGTTCAGACAGTAGAGTGAGTCTGTCCCAGTATCTGTTACGTTACAGTTCAGACAGTAGAGTGAGTCTGTCCCAGAATCTGTTACGTTACAGTTCAGACAGTAGAGAGTCTGTCCCAGTATCTGTTACGTTACAGTTCAGACAGTAGAGAGTCTGTCCCAGTATCTGTTACGTTACAGTTCAGAGAGTAGAGAGTCTGTCCAGTATCTGTTACGTTACAGTTCAGACTGTAGAGAGAGTCTGTCCCTGTATCTGTTATGTTACACTACAGTTCAGACAGTAGAGTGAGTCTGTCCCAGTATCTGTTACGTTAGGTGATGACACCAGGTGACATCAGAGTGAGTCTGTCCAGTATCTGTTACGTTACAGTTCAGACTGTAGAGTGAATCTGTCCCAGTATCTGTTACGTTAGGTGATGACACCAGGTGACAGCAGTGTGAGTGTCCAGTATCTGTTACGTTACAGTTCAGACAGCAGAGTGAGTCTGTCCCAGTATCTGTTACGTTACAGTTCAGACTGTTAGCCCAAGGGAAGTATGGAGAGCTTGCGTTGAGCAAGACCACTGATACAGTGTCAGGAAAGGATGTGTTGTCCATGTAGAGATAGATGTATGGATGGTTGTCTACACAAGTTGACAGGTGGCCCCTGCCCCAATAGATAGTATAATGCTGTTAACCTTTTGACTCCCACACCCTGTCCACCAGCATCCTGCATTGTCAGACTAGCAAAGCAAAACCTTGACCTTTTGACTCCCACACCCTGTCCACCAGCATCCGGCATTGTCAGTCATGACTAGCAAAGCAAACCTTGACCTTTTGACTCCCACACCCTGTCCACCAGCATCCTGCATTGTCAGTCATGACTAGCAAAGCAAAACCTTGACCTTTTGACTCCCACACCCTGTCCACCAGCATCCTGCATTGTCAGTCATGACTAGCAAAGCAAAACCTTGACCTTTTGACTCCCTCACCCTGTCCAACAACCTCCGGCAGGAAGCAGGTGGATAGGGTGAGGGAGTCAGAGGGTTAAGTTTTAGCATTTGGTGGGTAGGGTGTGAGAGTCAAAGGGTTAATGTATTATATGAACAATAGTTGAAAGATATATAATCAGTGTCAGATTGAAAGAAAACCTGGATACTTGGTTGTTGTGCAGGGTTAGAGCCTGCTGAGGGCTTGTAGCGCCGGTCTCCATGTGAAAGGTTTATGATAGAGCCTGCTGAGGGCTTGTAGCACCAGTCTCCGTGTGAAAGGTTTATGATAGAGCCTGCTGAGGGCTTGTAGCACCAGTGTCCATGTGAAAGGTTTATGATAGAGCCTGCTGAGGGCTTGTAGCACCGGTCTCCATGTGAAAGGTTTATGATAGAGCCTGCTGAGGGCTTGTAGCACCAGTGTCCATGTGAAAGGTTTATGATAGAGCCTGCTGAGGGCTTGTAGCACCGGTCTCCGTGTGAAAGGTTTATGATCTATAGAGCCTGCTGAGGGCTTGTAGCACCAGTCTCCGTGTGAAAGGTTTATGATAGAGCCTGCTGAGGGTTTGTAGCGCCGGTCTCCATGTGAAAGGTTTATGATAGAGCCTGCTGAGGGCTTGTAGCACCAGTCTCCATGTGAAAGGTTTATGATAGAGCCTGCTGAGGGCTTGTAGCACCAGTGTCCTTGTGAAAGGTTTATGATAGAGTAGCAATGCCGTGCGAACCGAAACGCGACGTCAAATTTGTGGTACCAAAAACTGGGCAAAAACGGGGGCCGGCCGCAAAACTGGGGGGTCTTCAGTTCAATCAAGTATTACTGCCTCTTTAAGCGGTGTTTCATCCTTATTTTTTTTCTTATATGAATCAGAAATGAATAAAGATTTGAATGATTGCCATTTTATGTACTTACAGCGAAAATGGAATTAGTTATTTGATGAGAAAGTCGAAAATCCGCGTTTCGGGCGTAATCGCGGATATGGTATGCGTTTAGAATCGAAGTTTGTTTGGTGTGCTTCACTATTTCGGTCGGTACGGCTATATTTGTGAACCAATCACATTGTAATTTTGCAGCCAATGAGAATCAATGTAACAAAATGATATATCCCGACGAGAGCTATGTGTGCCAGTTTCGAACCGAGATCGACGCTTCCAAAGTTTTGCTTTTTTTCATCGGAAAAGTTTGCAGGCAAGTCGCCATTTTTGGAACTTCTCGTCGGCGGGATTCGATTTTGCATACTTTTTTCTATATGCAGGTGTAATATGAAATCAATTTGAAGTAAAATACGGCCGTACGGCAACTTTTTACATGAGGATCTGTTCCAGATCAGTAGCAAAACAACGTCGGAATGTGCCGACGCCATAGGCCTACTACCGGCGCAACAGAACGCTGTACAAGTTTCAGCTCGGCAAGTTTTACGTTGTCGGACAAAGACTAGATCTAGCAATCAACAGATCAAGTTCTGTTTTATCTGTGACACTGTATTTTTGAAGAAAAGGACAACTGCGTTTGAACTCGATTCGGAGTTGTTAGCCGAAGCTAGATTCGTCAACCATTTCCTCCCCGAGATCATGCTATTTGTATGTCGCAGTGTAGATCTGCTCACCCACGACGGGCGAGCTTACTACTAAAAATACTATGTGCTCGACGTGCTTCGCGCGGCCGTGGAAAATGGGTTTGCCCAAACAGAGGGGTGCGCATACCCGCCTCCTCAACTCACTCTCTCTCTCTCTCAAATAAATGAATGAATGAATAAGTCTAAATATTTTTTTTTTCAAATCAACAAACAATTCTGTGCAAGTTATTGTACTTTCCTTGACATGAATCTCTCTCTCTCTCTCTCTCTCTCTCTCCTCTCTCTCTCTCTCTCTCTCTCTCTCTCTCTCTCTCTCTCAGAGAACAAGAAATGAATAAATAAGTAAATAGGCCACAATACATTCATATCCAAGTTGTTAACAGGCATGATCCTCTCTCTCTTTCTCTGTCTCTCTCTCTCTCCATCTCTCTCTCTCTCTCTGACAACACACTCTCTCTCTCTCTGACAACACGCACACACACTAACACACACAGAGATTTAGAATGTCACAAAACAAAATCTTCTGTTCATTGTTATAATATTCTTCATTTAGGTTTTGAAACTGAATAGAAGGCTATGAGTTGTATTATTTGTAAAGTAGGCCATCCATTAGCTTATGTAGTTGTTTCAATTTGTAGTCAATATCTGAAAAGGATAGGCCCATTGTCATTAATAAGTGATTAATTTGTTTTAAAGGGAAGATTGCATCTTATTTAATAGTAGCCTGTTGTTATTGATTTGTATTAAAGGGCAAGAGTACACTGGAAATACTTAGCAGGATTGCTCTGCTTTGGTGGATTTTTACAGTAATATGCTAAAAATCAAAGTCGCGAGTTTGGGCTTAATGTTAAAGTAATGTTATTGTGAAGACTATGCATTATGGTTTCCTTTCCTTTCCAATCTCTCAATGAATAGTATATATTATGCAGAAATTCATATATTTCTCTATTGTAGGAGTTAAGTGACCTGTTCCTGAATGGTGAGTGGTCCCATATCCTTCCTGAAGTTTTCTTTGGACGCTGGCTGTGCTAAGTGTTCGGGGACTTGACTCATCCACAGACAGTTTAGTCTATTTTTTAAAGACTGATGTATAAAATAAAAATCAAATGTAACGTACATAAATCTTGTCTGTTATGTTTTTCTCTGTGTGTGTATATATGTGTATGTGTGTTATGTGTGTGTGCATGTGTATGTGTGTGTGTTTAGTTTTTAGTAGAATTTTGATCGGATGATATTTTTGGACAGACTGCAGCATAAAAGCATGCAGTAATTTTTAATATTTCAATTATTTAAGTGATTCCAGAAGTCATTGATTCTCAGATGTCCTTTTATATGTACAGAAACTGATGAAATATTAAAAGTTATTCATAAGACTACTGAAGTAGCGAGTCGTGACTTTTTTGGTTTAATTTGCAGTAATAAGACACTTGAACGATGAGCAAAATGATTTTATATCTATCTCTTGAAATGATTGTTTTGTTTCTAGCTTCATTTTTGTCTGTTATTAATACAATATGGGCAATTATTAATGAAACACTGATAAAACATCCAAAATATCACATGTTTCCTGTAATAAGACAAAAATGGCTCGTCACAGAGTTCCAATAATGGTTTTATTCAATTCGGCACGCCAAAATACATCAACGACCAAAATTTCATGACTTTTGATCCAGTCTGTCTCTCACAATTACAAAATAAATGTCATTTCCAGCAAAATCAGCATACCATGCCATTTGATGAGTTTGTTCTGTGACACTTGTCCTTCTTTGTCCCACTAAAACGTGGTACCAAAATTTAAGAAATTTTTGACGCTTCAAATTGGAATATCTCATGAACTATTAGTCCGATTTGAAAAATTTAAACTGCTTTTTACTCAGAATAACAATATCTTCAAAACCATATAAATTTTTAAACTCAAAACCCAATTTCAATTTTTCGTGCGGCATTGCTAGATAGAGCCTGCTGAGGGCTTGTAGCACCAGTCTCCATGTGAAAGGTTTATGATAGAGCCTGCTGAGGGCTTGTAGCACCAGTGTCCATGTGAAAGGTTTATGATAGAGCCTGCTGAGGGCTTGTAGCACCGGTCTCCATGTGAAAGGTTTATGATAGAGCCTGCTGAGGGCTTGTAGCACCGGTCTCCGTGTGAAAGGTTTATGATAGAGCCTGCTGAGGGCTTGTAGCACCGGTCTCCATGTGAAAGGTTTATGATAGACAGTGGAGTCCGCCTTCAGGGAAACTCAAGGGAGCAGGCTGGGTAACTCTCAGCGGATCCGTTAATTTCAGAGGGAAAAAAATTTTTTTCAGAGGAAATATTACTGAATCATTGTATTTGCCATCAGGAAATGCATCCATAATGCCTCAAAATTACAGAAATTCTTCAGCTTCTGGGGGACAAAGCCCCCCAGACCCCCCAGCAGGGACATTGCCCCTGGACCCCGGCCAATTTTCAGAGGAAATTATCTTCTTCTCTCTTACCCAGCCTGGGGAGACAGATCTATGTGTCATTATAGCAGTAGTTTGTAATACTAATAGCTTGACTGAAGAAAAATCAGTGACTAACTTACACACCCAGTGCTGATTGCTTGGTGGCTGGCTGGTGAAGTTCAGATGTCGGTCACAGCATTCCTGATTTGCATGTCGTCACTATAAGGCTTATCAGTCGTTATGGTGGTTTTCAGTCAGCATTATCATGGCTCAGTCGTTGAAAAAAACAACAACAAACAAACAAAAAACAGACACACATGGCATACACATGTTGCTGACGTTTCATCACCTACATGGCAGAGTGGATGACACAGCCCAGCTAACCTGTCTTGACAGCTTGTTCCATGTTGGACAAAAATACATATAGCTTCTTGCCCATTTAGACTCAACAAATTGTTAATCATCATCATCAGGTGCCCTGCCGCATGGCGTTGGCGATCATGGAATTCCATCTGCCTCTATCTCTCGTTGCCCCTAGCATCTCCTCCACCCTCCTCATCCCCCAGTCACTATGCAAGTCCGTCCAGCATTTTCTCCCTGGGTCTACCCGGTGCTCTCTTTCCCTCCAGCTTTCCCGATGTGACCAGGTGCTCCAAATCCCCCTTCCTCATAAAATGGCCTATAAATGTTGCCTGTCTTTTCCTAATCTTCCTTATGAATATGAGTGATCTACTTGTGTCTGCCTCCATCAAGACTGTCTCGTTTGTTTTCTTTGCTGTCCATGGGACCCTCAACATTGTTCTTAGAAACCACATCTCGGTTGCCTCAATCTTGTTCTGGCTTTGTTTGTTGACTGTCCACGCCTCGCATCTGTACAACAGTATTGGTTCTATATAACATTCAAGAACTCTCTTCCTGATGTTAATTGATAGGCATTTGTTGGTAAGAATGCTTGTCATCTTCTTGAATGCTGTTTTGGCTTGGCCGATTCTGCCGGCTATTTCTGATGTGCATCTGCCGTCTGATGAAATGATCGTTCCCAGGTATTTGAATTTACCAAGCTATGGGTGAATAGCTCCACTGCCTTGTGGACATCTAGGGAGAGAGTAAGTCTAGCGGAGAGATCGTACACAAACCGATGGAAGGCAGCGGGAAACCACCATCGTAATTTTTCCCAGGTTATCATGGACAGAAACAAAAAAACAAAAAACAAAAAACAAAATTGTTAATACAAAGAAGAATTCATTATGCATGATTGTTGTTTTCAGTGAAGCAGACAAGGTGGGTGTGTCAACCATGTTATGTCCTGGTATAGAGTACAGGGCCCACAGAAGAAAGCTGCTGTCATTTCAGTTTAAAAATAAATATATATATAATAATAATGTTAAATCTGAATCCAAATGACCCCTGTGCTCCAGCAAATGGGAGCCAGAAACTCTGGAAAAGAGATTGTTCCAGTGGGGAACACTGCCGTCATTTGATTTGTTGAATGTTTCCAGGTAGTGTGGACGAAAATGAGAACTATGTGATAATCCTCATATAAACTATCCAGGGTCAAACGGAACGCAGCACTCTATCATTTGATTTGTTGAATGTTTCCAGGTAGTGCGGACAAGAGTGAGAACCATGTGAAAATCCTCATCTAGAAAACCCAGGCCCCCAGTGGAACACTGCCATCATGTTATTGAGGTACTGGACCGCCATCGTCTTTTCCTTATGGGTCTTCACCCCACCTCCACTCAACAAGGTAACTTTGTGTGTTTTGTTTGTGTGTGTGTTTTTCTGTGTGTTCATGTACATGTATGTGTGTGTACATTGTGTGTGTGTGTGTGTGTGTGTTTCTTTGTGTTCATGTATGTGTGCCTGTGTGTGTAAATTTGTATTATTCACATGGTATTGCATAAGCAAAAAGCAAACAAAACAAAACAAAAAACATGCATTGAACTTGTGTGCTTGGTTGTTTTGTTTGTTGAAGACGTTATGATTCTGTGCTCCTGCATGAATATTGTATCATTATCATTATGTTACACACATGTCAGGTGTATGTGTGCACATACATGAATAATATAAATTATAATATCTTCCTCTTCTGTTCTTCTTACAGACACAGTTGTGAGGCAGGGTAACCTTTTGTTTGCTTAAGTCAGTGACCCCCTCTAAACAAAACACACAAAAAAGTGGGAAAATGGTTGGAACGTTTTGTGAGGCGTTGGAGGGTAATGACATGTGAAGTTTTTTGTGTATTGTGATTGAAAATCATTGAAGGGGGAGTGGATAACTGTTTGTTTGTTTTTTGTTGATTTTGTTTTGTTTTTTTCTTTTAGGGTGGGGGGGGGGGGGGGGCTTATTTCTCAGGGACAACAGCATTAGGTCCCATTGAACCTGCCATACAGTTAGTCCTTACTATTCTATACATCTATTGTAAGCATATCAATTATCATTATTGTCATTGTTGTTTAAAGACTAGCTGACTGTGCAGAGCCACATCAGGGCTATAACCGTCTCGACATGGCTTTCAACATGAACAAGAAAAGCTGTTAAAGAAAACTAGGAACACACACATGTGCATTGTGCACAATAATCTAAAGAAAACTAGGAACACAAGTGCATTGTGCACAATAATCTAAAGAAAACTAGGAACACATACATGTGCATTGTGCACAATAATCTAAAGAAAACTAGGAACACATACATGTGCATTGTGCACAATAATCTAAAGAAAACTAGGAACACATACATGTGCATTGTGCACAATAATCTAAAGAAAACTAGGAACACATACATGTGCATTGTGCACAATAATCTAAAGGTGCACGTCTGGCAAAGATGTTGATTAAACAGATGAAACATAACATAACAAATACAGTGTCAAAGAAGTTATAGAAGTGAATTTTGAATAAAATATTGACGTTTACACATGTCAGGTTTTCAAGCACTTTATAGAAGCTTAACCCTTCGACTCCCTCACCCTATCTCCTAACACCCTCCATTGTAAACCATGTTAGCCAAGAAAAAAATTAACCCTTTGATTCCCTCACCCTATCCACCAGCTCCCTGCAGGAAGATGTTCGATAGGGTGAGATCAAAGGGTTATGTTTTTGCAGTTTGTAAATAGAGTGCGGGAGTCAAAGGGTTAAGAGACAAAGGCAACTGTACAGAAACTACATGTCAACCCATAACGATAACGAGAAAAACAACAGCAACAATAATACAAATATCAGTGGCAGCAGTAATGCATTTGTAAAAATGCGTAAAAGAGTAAATTACAGACATGATATCAAGTGAAAAAAAGGCAAAGGAACCGTCAAGAACAAGGGGGGGGGGGGGGGGGGGGAGGGAAGGCCTGTCTGCTAGTGTTGTAATGAACATGGATGAAGCCTAACACATGCAATGTCAAAGAACTTATTTCAGATGAATTATAATACCACAACTTAATTCAAATGAATTATAATACCACAACTTATTTCAAATGAATTATAGTAATATCACAACTTATTTCAAATGAATTATAATATCACACCTTGGCTACCTGGCTGAACCTGTCTCTCAGTGACCAAAAAGCTACTTACTGCGTAGCTTTCATCGGTGATCCGGCCGACTTCTTCAGCGCAACTGCTGGGTTGAGAACTGGCTTCATTGCGCACCGCCGTGAGTGAACTCACAACAGTGCGACTGAATAAGTGAGGAGTACACCTTGTTTCAAATGAATTATAATATCACAACTAATTTAAATGAATTGCAATACCACAATATATTTCAACTGAATTATATTAATACCACAACTTATTTCTATTGAATTATAATGTCACAACTTGTTTTTGAAAAATAAAGTGTAATACAACTTATTTAAAAATGTAATACCACAACATATTTAAAATGAATTATAATACCTCAACTTTTTAAAAATGAACTATAATACCACAACTTATTTCAAATGAATTATAAAATCACAACTTATTTAAATGAATTATAATACTGCAACTCATTTAAATTAATTATATCACAGCTTATTTCAAATGAATTATACCACAACTTATTTGAAATTAATTATAATATCACAACTTATTTCAAATGAATTATAAAATCAACTTATTTGAATGAATTATAATACCACAATTATTTCAAATGAATTATAATACCACAGCTTATTTAAAATGAATTATACCACAACTTATTTGAAATAAATTATAATACCACAAATTATTTAAATGAATTTTGATTCCACAACATATTTAAAATGAATCCTATTACCACAACTTATTTAAAATGAATTATGATATAACTTTTTTTATGAATTATAATACCACATTTTATTTAAAATGAATTACAATAATTATAATACCACAACTTATTTCAAATGAATTATAATACAGCTTATTTAATGAATTATAATACTACATGTAGTTGTAATACAAGTTATTAAAATGAATTATAATACCACAACTTATTTCAAATGAATTATAAGACCACAACTTATTTAAAGTGAATTATAAAACATCAACTTATGTAATTTAATAATATCACAACTTATTTAAATGAATTATAATACAAGTTATTTCAAATGAATTATAATACCACAACATATCTAAAATGAATTATATTATACCAACTTGCATATACATATGTCATCCAATCAAACTTGTGCATTCCAAAAGTGTGAGAGAGAATAGCAGATAATGAGATATGCAAAGCAGATACAGTGTACATGTATGTATGTCAATCCATAACAACAGTATGATATTGATAATAATGATATGTTAATGACGATGATGATGATATGTTAAGAGTAGTAGTAGCAGTAGTGGCTTAATTTTCATTTAAATCATGACTGTGAAAACAATAATAACAAACATATATATACACGCACGCATGCGTGCTTGTATGCGCGCGTGGACACACATCTTCACACACACACATGTTCACACACACACACACACGTTCACACACACATGTTCACACACACAAAGTCACATGTTCACACACACACACACACACACACACACACACACACAACACACACACACACACACACACACACACACACACACACACACACACACACACACACACACACACACACACACACACACACACACGTTCACACACACACACACACACACACACACAGTTCACACACACACATGTTCACACACACCACACACACACACACACACACACATTTCACACACACACACACACACACACACACATACACACAGTCACACACAACACCACACCACACACACACCACACACACACACACCACACACACACACACACACACACACACAAACACAAACAAATATAGAAACAAAGGAAAAGAAGAAAGTAAAGGAAGCAGTAAAGCGGGCGGGCAGTGAAGAAACCAACCAGAAATATATGGACGCATCAGTAAACAAACGCTATTTACAGGAATAACCAGAACCTAAAGACCGTTCATACTACCAGAATTACTGTGCCAATACTAATAGCTTTCATTGTTGCCATTGCATAAATCATTATCATGGAAATAGTTTCAGTCTTGAAGTTTGTGCGTGGCAGAACGGAAATAAGGTGATGTTAAACCATGTGATGGAAATACGGTTAAACCCGGTAATACTTGTAGTGTCACACACAACAACGCCAAACGGCAAATCAAATGGTTCATGAACAAGCGCTATGTACACACGTACGCATGAACAAGTTGAAGTGAAAGCCAGTGGTATAGATCTACCTTCCAGCGATACAGAGTAAAAAACAGGAATGCCTGGGGGCTTAACCTTTATGCCCAGTTCTTCTGTGGCGGGCATTCCTGCCTGATCTTATAATGAGATTGGCCGGTGCTCAAAGGAGAAAACAATCTTGATAGAAGGTCACTGACCCCAGCAAGCCCCCCCACGTGAGTTAGCTCTGGCGAAACCCACTCATGTAAACTAAACTGGAGAGGTATGCAAACTAGGTCGGGAGGTGGGCCACTAGTGTGAAATTTGGCCAGCTTGTTGTCTTTGATGTTCCCATGTGAGTGAAATTGGGTATGGTTGTAGAGTTTAAACTGGGATGTTTTTTGATTGAAGTGGAATGTAGCAAGGATGTAGTGTTGAAAACTTTTTGATATTTTGATATATAAGTGAAATTTGCCCAACTTGCAGTCTTTGATGTCGGGATTGAATTGACATATATGGCAAGGTTGTGTAGTGTTTGATATTTCAGATTTAAGTGAAATAGAGCATGTTGAAGTGTTTATTTAAAGTTCAGTGTTTTGATTGAAGTAAGAATTGACATGGTGGTAGTGTTTAAATAAACTGAAGTAAAATTTGGCAGGGTTGTAGTTTTCGAAGTTCAGATAAATTAAAAGTAAAAATTTGCTAGGTTGGATCATTTGAAGTTTGGATTGAAGTAAAATTTGCCAATGTTGTGGTAATTGAACTTGAACTGTGGATTGAAGTAAAAATTGGCAAAGTTGTAGTGTTTGAAGTTCTGTTTAAGTTAAAACTTGGCGCGATTGTAGTGTTTAGAGTTGAGATAAAGTAAAACTTGGCAAGGTTGTAGTAGTTGAAGTTTGGATTGAAATAAAATTTGGCAAAGTTGTAGTGTTTGGAGTTCAGATAAAGTTAAACTTGGCAAGATCGTGTTTTGTAAATTTCACGGATTCAGATTACTTGCCAACAAAAAATGTCGTCGGAGTTGAATAAAATGTGTTTGTCTGTTAGGCCTCGTAAAGCATTTTGTCTGTCATATTTTAACAACCTGACATTCATTAAATCTTGGGATCTATTTGGTCGGCTTGTCCACGTTTGTTTTCCTTGTTTTACTTGGTGAATCTACAGCTGTTAGTGTCGTGGAGGTAGTAGGTTAAGTAATGGACAAGCTGTTAGTGTCATGGAGGTAATAGGTTAAGTAATGGACAAGCTGTTAGTGTCATGGAGGTAGTAGGTTAAGTAATGGACAAGCTGTTAGTGTCATGGAGGTAGTAGGCTAAGTAATGGACAAGCTGTTAGTGTCATGGAGGTCGTAGGTTAAGTAATGGACAAGCTGTTAGTGTTGTGGAGGTAGTAGGTTAAGTAATGGACAAGCTGTTAACCTTTTCGCGACGCACCGGTTGCGGGAGACGGTGCCAAAAAAGTTCCCTCCCAACGCACCGTACCCCCAGTGCCGTTAAGGCGTCTGTTCCCCACAGACGCACTGACCGTACGGTGCCGGTCAAGTTTTGAAAAATTCTGGCAGCTTTCACTGTAAAGAATATCCAAAACAACTGTCAGTACTGTTTAGTAGAAGGTTTCAGCAAAGGGGCAGAGTCTGTTTAGTTGGTGTAGCTTTACAGTTGATGGTTTGACTGATAACGGAATAAAGTAACCCCCATGACCAGGAAATTCCAATGCCATGTGTTAGGTCTGCACTATCTTCCTTCATAAACTGTTTGCTGGCTACTGGACTGGGAATTCACTTATTCAGGAGTTATTATAAACTTTACCATCTAAGTTGACTGCTCTCTCTCTCTCTCTCTCTCTCTCTCTCTCTCCTCTCTCTCTCTCTCTCTCTCTCTCTATCTATCTCTTGTCTCTTAATCTCTCACACTCACTCTCTCTTTCTTGCTTGCTCTGTGTGTGTGTGTGTTTGAGAGAGAGAGAGAAGGAAAGAAAGAGAGAGAGAGAGGAGAGAGAGAGAGAGAGTGGTTTCAAAGGTTCCTTTAGACTTCAGTACAGCACAGTACAGTTACTACTGGGACGTGAGCTTGCGTCTGGGTTATACTCTTGTGACCTACGTTGTTCTTGTCGTAGCGATGCGTATAAATGTTGGAAGTTCTTAATTGAAAATAGTATGCTAGCAAAGATCACGTTTTGAGCTTTCTGGTAATATCAAATACTTTGCCATCAATCGTACTTTTGTAGCTGTAAAATAAAATAGAAAAGTAGTAAAAATGGTGCGTCAGCAGGGAAGAAAACAAACGCCGACGGCCGGGTGGCTGGGAACTCGCCGCGGTGCGCACTGGCCGTCTTGAAAGAATTAATGTCATGGAGGTAGTAGGTTAAGTTATGGACAAGCTGTTAGTGTCGTGGAGGTCGTAGGTTAAGTAATGGACAAGCTGTTAGTGTCGTGGAGGTCGTAGGTTAAGTTATGGACAAGCTGTTAGTGTCGTGGAGGTAGTAGGTTAAGTTATGGACAAGCTGTTAGTGTCGTGGAGGTCGTAGGTTAAGTAATGGACAAGCTGTTAGTGTCGTGGAGGTCGTAGGTTAAGTTATGGACAAGCTGTTACGTTAGTGTCGTGGAGGTAGTAGGTTAAGTTATGGACAAGCTGTTAGTGTCGTGGAGGTCGTAGGTTAAGTAATGGACAAGCTGTTAGTGTCATGGAGGTCGTAGGTTAAGTTATGGACAAGCTGTTAGTGTCATGAAGGTCGTAGGTTAAGTAATGGACAAGCTGTTAGTGTCATGGAGGTAGTAGGTTAAGTAATGGACAAGCTGTTAGTGTCGTGGAGGTCGTAGGTTAAGTAATGGACAAACTGTTAGTGTCATGGAGGTAGTAGATTAACCCTTTGGCTTCCGCACCCTACCCACCAGCATTCTGCATTGTCGACCATGCTCACAAACAGGAAGCTGATGGAAAGGGTCAGGGAGTTAAAGGATTAAGTTTTTGCACGGAAGTCAAAGGGTTAAGTAACGCCAGACTTGCCCATTCAGAATGGTGGGATGGATGAGCTGTGACACATTGTGTGCTGCCAAGTGGACTAGGAACATTTGTCACAGATACATGTACTTAATGGTTGTATGGCTTGTGTTTGGTTTTGATCCTGGTCCTGATGTTATGTCGTGAAGTGCGCAGAATTGCATACAGGAAATAACTCCTTGTCTGTTTTCTGTGTACTGAATACATGCACATCCTAGATTTGCAGTGTGTGTGTGTGTGTGTGTGTGTGTGTGTGTGTGTGTGTGTGTGTGTGTGTGTGTGTGTGTGTGTGCTGAATATACATGTACATCCTAGACTTGAACTTTGTGTGTGTGTACTTAATACTATAATAGATGTACATCCTAGATTTGAACTGTGTGTGTGTGTGTGTGTGTGTGTGTGTGTGTGTGTGTGTGTGTGTGTGTGTGTGTGTGTGCTGAATATACATGTACATCATGGATTTAAACTTTGTGTGTGTGTACTTAATAGATGTACATCCTAGATTTGAACTGTGTGTGTGTGTGTGTGTGTGTGTGTGTGTGTGTGTGTGTGTGTGTGTGTGTGTGTGTGTGTGCTGAATAATCAGAATATACATGTACATCCTGGATTTAAACTTTGTGTGTGTGTTGAATACACACATCCTAGATTTGAACTGTTTGAGTGAGCACTGAATATATGCGCATCCTAGATTTGAACTTTCTGTGTGTGTACAATACGTGCACATCCTAGATTTGAACTTTCTCTGTGTGTACGATACATGCACAACCTAGATATTTGAACTTGTGTGTGTGGTGTGTGTGTGTGTGTGTGTGTGTGTGTGTGTGTGTGTGTGTTGTGTGCGCCGAATACAGGCGCATTCTAGATTTGAACTTTGTGTGTGTACTGAATACAAGCACATCCTAAGTCTAAAGTGCCGTAGAAGTGATGCTTACATGTTAACTGACTTTGTCAAGCATTTGATGACCATGTATTGAATTTTATGATGTCCAGTAATCATCCAAACAAACAAGCGAACAGGTAAAACACGGATAAGGAAAAAAGAAAACAGACATAACAATATGTGTAAGACAAACAAGCGAACAGGTAAAACATGGATAAGAAAAAAAACAGACACAAATATGTGTAAGACAAACAAGCGAACAGGTAAAACATGGATAAGAAAAAACCCCAGACATAACAATATGTGTAAGACAAACAAGCGAACAGGTAAAACATGGATAAGAAAAAAACCCAGACATAACAATATGTGTAAGACAAACAAGCGAACAGGTAAAACATGGATAAGAAAAAGAAACAGACACAATATGTGTAAGACAAACAAGCGAACAGGTAAAACACGGATAAGAAAAAGAAACAGACACAAATATGTGTAAGACAAACAAGCGAACAGGTAAAACATGGATAAGAAAAAGAAACAGACATAACAATATGTATATATGTGACCCAGCACAGCAGTATCATTTGAACTGGCGTTCAGTGGGAGAGTGGGGGGGGGGGGTCATTGCAAGGGTAAGCTGCCAAAACGATGTATCTGCTTTCTCCCGTGAGTGATACCCTGTTCTGGCCTGTAGCCATCAAAATGTAATGTAGCAATAGTAGGCAAGGACAAACAGCTATTGTGGTATCATATTCTCTTGTTTGTACATTCAGTTTGGTCAGCTTGTTAATGGCCTGGGTTTAACTTGTAACTTTCTGTATTCTGTTACATTCAGTTTGGTCAGCTTGTTAATGGCTGTGGGTTTTAACTTGTTAACTTTCTGTATTCTGTGTTTACTTTACATTCGTTTTGGTCAGCTTGTTAATGGCTGTGGGTTTAACTTGTAACTTTCTGTATTCTGTTACATTCAGTTTGGTCAGCTTGTTAATGGCTGTGGGTTTACTTGTAACTTGTCTGTTTCTGTTACATTCAGTTTGGTCGCTTGTTAATGGCTGTGGGTTTAACTTGTAACTTTCTGTATTCTGTTACATTCAGTTTGGTCAGCTTGTTAATGGCTGTGGGTTTAACTTGTAGTATTGCTTTTTGGCTGTAGTGGTTACTGCTTCTGTATTTGTTACATTCAGTTTGGTCAGCTTGTTAATGGCTGTGGGTTTAACTTGTAACTTTCTGTATTCTGTTACATTCAGTTTGGTCAGCTTGTTAATGGCTGTGGGTTTAACTTGTAACTTTCTGTATTTGTTACATTCAGTTTGGTCAGCTCTTGCTTCTAAATAGTAGCTGTGAAGCGTTGAAAGGAGATTCGAAGAGATTATATCACAAACGTAGGGGTAATTTATATTTAGTTTGTGCTTTGCTTTGTCAATATAGGTTTATTTTATGACTACTCCCCTATGGGGATGCCAGGGGCTCTTTCAGTATAAATTGTTTCCCCACCTTCTGGAAATTCTGTGCTAGAAATTTCCTCTTTTCTGTCACTCTCTTTGTTTCTGCCTTATTCCTTTGCTTTCTGTCATTTCTACTTATCATTTTCTGCCTTGCTGGTCCATTCACCTGTATATGTTGATAAAGTCTTACATAATTTTTCATAGGATTGATAATTGGGTCCATGTATTAAGTGCATTTTTTGGCTCTAGGGAGGTGAGATATGCAGAAGTAATTTCAGGTAATTAATGCCTGTTTTTATATGTTTTGGTGTCCTTACGTATGCTTATGTTTGTATTCAGGTGTGTTTTTTAAATCCCCTGTGCGATAAATTGAATGGAGTGGTCAGCACCAGGGGCATGTCCTTAGATTATTTGTGCGTATGCATTGATATGTGTACTTAATTTTCTTTTCTTTTTTTTTTTTTTTCCCCTGTTGAAGTTTTGTATGTTTTGAAGCGGTTATAGCCCTGATATATGGCTGTATGCAGTTGGTTGGGCTTTGAACAATAATAACAATAACAGTGACTGTTTACTGATTTGAATTAGAACTTATGTTTTATATAAATTTAAATGTTGTTCTCTCTGTCTCTCTCTCTCTTTCTCTCTTTTCTTTCTCTCTCTCTTCTTTCTCTCTCTCTGTCTGTCTCTCTCTGTCTTCTCTCTGTCTGTCTGTCTCAGTCTCTCTGTCTCTGTCTTCTCTCTCTGTGTCACTGTCTCTGTCTCTCTCTCTGTCACTCTCTCTGTCTAGAGCTCTCTCTGTCTGTCTGTCTGTCTGTCTGCTTCCTTTTGCTGTCATTTCCTCTTATGTATTGTTTGTTTTTGTTTTACTGATGGAGTCCAAGCATGTTTTTGGCTTGTACTGTTGTAGAATCAGTATGAATTCACTTAATGATGAAAGTAGAAACACTGGATGAAGGGAACTAGATATGATGCATGGGGATAAAACTGTTTTGTATAATTTGTGTGTTACAATCTTACATTGTTATTGATTTTGTTGATATATGTCTATTTATGTCACAGCAAAAAGTTTGTACAGACAATGATAGAGGGCTGGTGGATGTTTGTGATACTTATAGTTATACTGGTGTACTGTTAGTGATGATATCAGTCATCATATAGTTATACTGGTGTTACTGTTAGTGATGATATCAGTCATCATATAGTTATACTGGTGTTACTGTTAGGTGATGATATCAGTCATCATATAGTTATACTGGTGTTACTGTTAGGTGTTAGGTGATGATATCAGTCATCATATAGTTATACTGGTGTTACTGTTAGGTGATGATATCAGTCATCATATAGTTATACTGGTGTACTGTTAGGTGTTAGTGATGATATCAGTCATCATATAGTTATACTGGTGTTACTGTTAGGTGTTGATATCAGTCATCATATAGTTATACTGGTGTACTGTTAGGTGTTGATATCAGTCATCATATAGTTATACTGGTGTTACTGTTAGGTGATGATATCATCATCATATAGTTATACTGGTGTTACTGTTAGGTGATGATATCAGTCATCATATAGTTATACTGGTGTTACTGTTAGTGTGTTTGATATCAGTCATCATATAGTTATACTGGTGTTACTGTTAGGTGATGATATCAGTCATCATATAGTTATACTGGTGTTACTGTTAGGTGTGATATCAGTCATCATATAGTTATACTGGTGTTACTGTTAGGTGATGATATCAGTCATCATATAGTTATACTGGTGTACTGTTTGGTGATGATATCAGTCATCATATAGTTATACTGGTGTTACTGTTAGGTGTTGATATCAGTCATCATATAGTTATACTGGTGTTACTGTTAGGTGTTGATATCAGTCATATAGTTATACTGGTGTACTGTTAGGTGATGATATCAGTCATCATATAGTTATACTGGTGTTACTGTTAGGTGTTAGGTGTTGATATCAGTCATCATATAGTTATACTGGTGTTACTGTTAGGTGTTAGGTGATGATATCAGTCATCATATAGTTATACTGGTGTTACTGTTAGGTGTTGATATCAGTCATATATAGTTATACTGGTGTACTGTTAGGTGATGATATCAGTCATCATATAGTTATACTGGTGTTACTGTTAGGTGTTGATATCAGTCATCATATAGTTATACTGGTGTTACTGTTAGGTGATGATATCAGTCATCATATAGTTATACTGGTGTACTGTTAGGTGTTGATATCAGTCATCATATAGTTATACTGGTGTTACTGTTAGGTGTAGTGTGATATCAGTCATCATATAGTTATACTGGTGTTACTGTTAGGTGTTGATATCAGTCATCATATAGTTATACTGGTGTTACTGTTAGGTGTTAGGTGTTGTATCAGTCATCATGTACTGAATACTGCAGGTCTTTGTGGGGCTGACGGTGATGCGCTTTGTATTTCTGTAGTTCAGGGCTTAAAACGTTCAGTGTCTGGCGGAATTCCGCAAAAGCAAGAAAAAAAAAAAGCGAGCATCCGTGATCGGTTGCAAGCGTTCATAGCAACGGCGCGCAAATTATGGCCTATTTGCCCGACCCCAAGTTTCATGTGTATTTTATTCATCTCCGTTTTAAGCCGTTATTTAGTTTGTCTTTTTATAAGGACAGATTTACTGGGTGAATTTGATTGTTTACGTTTTATTTCCCGTAAAGGATACAAAACATAACAAAAACGGAATAATAAATACCTCTTTCTAAGTCAAAGGAGGGGGGGGGGGGGGGTGTGGGGTGTTGTGATGTGTGTGTGGGGGGCTTATCTGTGTGATGGGTGACTTGCCCTTTGATAGTTGTAGCTGTGATCAGTCCTTCAAGGGAACACAGGCTGCTTTAATCAAGGTGAAATGACAACAGTACATAGATAAGCAGAGGACAGCTTGAAGGGGATTTCTGAACAGGATGAAGTAGTACTTGTCTTTTTTTGCTTTGTCATGAACTCCACATCAGACATCTCCAGTCATGTTCCAATGCCCCCAACATACCCTTTGACTCTCAACCCATCACCAACAGGAAAACTTATACCTTTAATTCCCTCACCTACCCACTAGCTTTATGTATTTCAGCCATGAAGCAAAGCAGACATGACTTTCATTCCCTCACCATTATCCACCAGCTTCTGTTTATCAGTTTGATATTGAATCATCATGCAATACAAAACTTGAGTGTTCTGTTGAGTAGTGAGTGTGTTGTATATGTTATGAGTAGTGTGTGTTACTGTGTGTTTGTGTGTAGTGTGTGTGTGTGAGTGATAGTTGTATATGTAGTGTAGTAGTGTGTGTGTGTTATGTAGGTGTGTGTGTGTGTGTGTGTGTGTGTGTGTGTGTGTGTGTGTGTGTGTGTGTGTGTGTGAGTGCTGTACATTGTGAGCTGTGATGCATTAGCTGTATGAATGAACTTCAGTGCTGCTTGTTTCTGTCAGGAGTTATAGTATTTCATGAGGGCAGAGTAGGCCAGGGTGTAATGTACTAGGTTTATTTTACACACACGCGCGCACACACTCACACACACACACACGCATGCACATGCACACACACTCTCTCTCTCTCCTCTCCTCTCTTCTCTCTCTCTCCCCCTCTCTGTCTGTCTGTCTGTCTGTCTGTCTCTCTCTCTCTCACTCACACATTTATGCTTGCACACACAGAGTACACACACACACACACACACACACAGAGTACACACACACACACACACACACACACACACACACACACACACCACACACACAATGTGAATTCATCTGTCTCTATATCTGTCTGTCTGTCTGTCTATTTCTCTGTCTCTGTCTCTGTCTCTTTCTCTGTCTCTCTCTTGTCTTATACACACATGTAATATTTGTTGATTGATTGAGTTGATGCACATGTTTATAAACATTGTGTGTATACTCTATAAATGAATTTGCTGAATGAATGAGTTATACATATGTAAACAGTATGTGGTTATTATACTTCTACACATGTGTATATTTGCTGAATGAATGAGTTGTACACATGTGAACAGTATGTGTATATTGTACACCTACATGTATACATGTGTATTTGCTGAATGAATGAGTTGTACATATGTTAACAGTATTGTATATTCTACATGCATGTGTGTTTTAGCTGAATGAATGAGTTGTACATATATGTAAACAATATATGTATATATTGTACTGCTACGTACATGTGTATATTTGGTGAATGAATGAGTTGTACATATGTAAACAATATATGTATATTGTACTGCTACATACATGTGTGTATTTGCTGAATAAATGAGTTGTACACATGTGAACAATATATGTATATTGTACTGCTACATACATGTGTGTGTTTGCTGAATGAATGAGTTGTACACATGTAAACAATATATGTATATATTGTACTGCTACATACATGTGTGTTTTAGCTGAATGAATGAGTTGTACATATGTAAACAATATATGTATATATTGTACTGCTACACATGTGTGTTTTAACAGAATGAATGAGTTGTACATATGTAAACAATATATGTATATATTGTACTGCTACATACATGTGTGTATTTGCTGAATGAATGAGTTGTACATATGTAAACAATATATGTATATATTGTACTGCTACATACATGTGTGTATTTGCTGAATGAATGAGTGAGTCATGGAGATAGCATGGGGTTAATGAAGACAGCTGATACCACAGGTGAGGGAGGCTGTTATCAGGCAGCGAGGGAGGGAGGGAGTGATACAAAATGTAGGGCACAGCTACAGCAAGCTGGTGGTAATGCACAGATGGAAAGGATGTGTTTACAGTGCCCCTTAGATATACTTAGTGTTTGTAGTGCCCCTCAGATATACTTTGTGTTTGTAGTGCCCCTTAGATATACTTACTGTGCCCCTGAGATATACGTAGTGTTTACAGTGCCCCTTAGATATACTTAGTGTTTACAGTGCCCCTCAGATATACTTAGTGTTTACAGTGCCCCTTAGATATACTTAGTGTTTACAGTGCCCCTCAGATATACTTAGTGTTTACAGTGCCCCTTAGATATACTTAGTATTGACAGTGCCCCTCAGATATACTTAGTGTTTACAGTGCCCCTCAGATATACTTAGTGTTTACAGTGCCCCTGAGATATACATAGTGTTTACAGTGCCCCTCAGATATACTTAGTGTTTACAGTGCCCCTGAGATATACTTAGTGTTTACAATACCATCTAGTTCATATACACACAAACACACACTCACCCATGCACGCGCGTGCGCACGCACGCACGCACGCACACACACACACACACGCATACGCACATGCACACACACACACACGCACACACTGTCTTTCTGTCTGTCTGTCTGTCTGTCTGTCTGTCTGTCTAAATATTGATAATGATAGTAAGTGACAGGTATATATTGATAATGATAATAAGTGACAGGTATATATTGATAATGATAATAAGTGACAGGTATATATTGATAATGATAACAAGTGACAGGTATATATTGATGATAACAAATAATAGGTATATATTGATAATGATAACAAGTGACAGGTATATATTGATAATGATTATACAAGTGACAGGTATATATTGATAATGATAATAACTAACAGGTATATATTGACATTGATACTAAGCAACAGGTCTTTATCGATAATGATAATTAGCGGCAGTTATTTAGACAGGCAGCAGCACTGTACATGTAGGCACCAGCAGAGTCTGTAGAGATGTAGGAACCCTCTAGTCATGTTGCACAGCACACCAACGTCAGCAGCCCATTCCATTGTCCATTATCTCTGTACTTACACCCACTGTACCTGCACAGAGAGAGAGAGAGAGAGAGAGAGAGAGAGAGAGAGAGAGAGAGAGAGAGAGAGAGAGAGAGAGAGAGTTAAAAATAACAAAAAGCCCAGAAGAGAAAAGCAGAAAGGTGGTGGCCTGTAGGCGATGCCAGGAATGCAGTGTTTGTTCACCCCTCTCAGCTGCCATCTTGTTCCCACCTGTCAACTTCCATCCGCCTCTATCACCCCCCTCTCCTCACCCCCCTCTACTCTTATCACCACCCCCTCTCTATCACCCCCTCTCCTCTATCACCCCCCTCTCCTCTATCACCACCCCCTCTCCTCTATCACCCCCATCTCCTCTATCATCACCCCCTCTCCTCACCCCCCCTCTACTCTATCACCACCCCCTCTCCTCTATCACCCCCCTCTCCTCACCCCCCTCTCCTCTATCACCACCCCCTCTCCTCTATCACCCCCCTCTCCTCACCCCCCTCTACTCTATTATCACCCCCTCTCCTCTATCACCACCCCCTCTCCTCTATCACTCCCCTCTCCTCTATCACCACCCCCTCTCCTCTATCACCCCCTCTCCTCTATCACCACCCCCTCTCCTCTATCACCACCCCCTCTCCTCTATCACCCCCCTCTCCTCACCCCCCCTCACCTCTATCACCCCCCTCTCCTCTATCACCCCCCCTCTCCTCTATCACCCCCCTCTCTATCACCACCCCCTCTCCTCTATCACCACCCCCTCTCCTCTATCACCCCCTCTCCTCTATCACCCCTCTCCTCTATCACCACCCCCTCTCCTCTATCACCACCCCCTCTCTATCACCCCCCCTCTCCTCACCCCCCCTCTACTCTATCACCCCCCTCTCCTCTATCACCCCCCTCTCCTCTATCACCACCCTCTCTCCTCTATCACCACCCCCTCTCCTCTATCACCCCCCTCTCTATCACCACCCCCCTCTCCTCTATCACCACCCTCTACTCTATCACCACCCCCTCTCCTCTATCACCACCCCCTCTCCTCTATCACCCCCCTCTACTCTACACCACCCCCTCTCTATCACCCCCCTCTCTATCACCCCCCTCTCCTCTATCACCACCCCCTCTCCTCTATCACCCCCCTCTTCTCACCCCCATCCCTCTCCCTCCTCTTTTCCTTTCCTTACCTGTTCTGTCCCCCTCCCTTACCTGTTGTCTGTCCCCCTCCCTTACCTGTTGGTGTCTGTCCTTGTCTGTCCCCCTCCCTTACCTGTTGGTGTCTGTCCTTGTCTGTCCCCCTCCCTTACCTGTTGTCTGTCCCCCTTACTGTTGGTGTCTGTCCTTGTCTGTCCCCCTCCCTTACCTGTTGGTGTCTGTCCTTGTCTGTCCCCTCCCTTACCTGTTGGTGTCTGTCCTTGTCTGTCCCCCTCCCTTACCTGTTGGTGTCTGTCCCCCTCCGTTACCTGTTGGTGTCTGTCCCCCTCCCTTACCTGTTGGTGTCTGTCCCCCTCCCTTACCTGTTGGTGTCTGTCCTTGTCTGTCCCCTTCCCTTACCTGTTGGTGTCTGTCCTTGTCTGTCCCCCTCCCTTACCTGTTGGTGTCTGTCCTTGTCTGTCCACCTCCCTTACCTGTTGGTGTCTGTCCCCCTCCCTTACCTGTTGGTGTCTGTCCACCTCCCTTACCTGTTGGTGTCTGTCCTTGTCTGTCCCCCTTACCTGTTGGTGTCTGTCCTTGTCTGTCCCCCTCCCTTACCTGTTGGTGTCTGTCCTTGTCTGTCCCCCTCCCTTACCTGTTGGTGTCTGTCCTTGTCTGTCCCCCTTACCTGTTGGTGTCTGTCCTTGTCTGTCCCCCTCCCTTACCTGTTGGTGTCTGTCCCCCTCCCTTACCTGTTGGTGTCTGTCCTTGTCTGTCCACCTTCCTTACCTGTTGGTGTCTGTCCCCCTCCCTTACCTGTTGGTGTCTGCCCTCCTCCCTTACCTATTGGTGTCTGTCCTTTGCCCTCCTCCCCGCCCCGCACCCCCCTTCATCCTGCGTTCTCCGTTTACCTCCCCCTTGGCGTCAGGTTGTTGTGGGGGGGGGGGTGGGGGGGGATGGGAGAATCTGAAGGTTTGAATCCTCGACAAGCATGACAGGATTGGATCCTTGGCATCCATTGAAGAGGAGGGGTGGGGGTGGAGATTAACTTATTTTTTTCTTTTTTTGTTGATTGGTCAGCTGTCAGAATTTAATGTTAATTGGTCAGCTGTCAGAATTTAATGTTAATTGGTCAGCTGTCAGAATTTAATGTTAATTGGTCAGCTGTCAGAATTTAATGTTAATTGGTCAGCTGTCAGAATTTAATGTTAATTGGTCAGCTGTCAGAATTTAATGTTTATTGGTCAGCTGTCAGAATTTAATGTTAATTGGTCAGCTGTCAGAATTTAATGTTAATTGGTCAGCTGTCAGAATTTAATGTTTATTGTTCAGCTGTCAGAATTTAATGTTAATTGGTCAGCTGTCAGAATTTAATGTTAATTGGTCAGCTGTCAGAAACGTGCTGTTAATTGGTCAGCTGTCAAAAACGTGTTGTTGTTCATTGGTCAGCTGTCAGAAATGTTGATTGGTCAGCTGTCAGCTGGATTTGATGTTGATGAAGGGTAATCAACACACACACCAATTGATGTCAGTGAAATAAGTAGAACAATAAACAGCAGAAGGAAGTGGGTGGAGTGGCGATGAACCGTATAGCTGACACATTAGCAAATAAAGGAAATAAGTGAAGTAACAAAGCAGAGGAAGGAAATGAGTTGTTTGATGCAGACAAAGCCAGAAATGGGTAAAGTGGTGTGTTTTCACTTCAGTCATGCAGTAAAACAGTTGTGTGATACTCAAACAAAGCCAGAAATGGGTAAAGTGGTGTGTTTTCACTTCAGTCATGCAGTAAACAAGTTGTGTGATATTCAAACAAAGCCAGAAATGGGTAAAGTGGTGTGTTTTCACTTCAGTCATGCAGTAAACAAGTTGTGTGATATTCAAACAAAGCCAAAAACTGGGTAAAGTGGTGTGTTTTCACTTCAGTCATGCAGTAAACAAGTTGTGTGATATTCAAACAAAGCCAGAAATGGGTAAAGTGGTGTGTTTTCACTTCAGTCATGCAGTAAACAAGTTGTGTGATATTCAAACAAAGCCAAAAAATGGGTAAAGTGGTGTGTTTTCACTTCAGTCATGCAGTAAACAAGTTGTGTGATATTCAAACAAAGCCAAGAAATGGGTAAAGTGGTGTGTTTTCACTTCAGTCATGCAGTAAACAAGTTGTGTGATATTCAAACAAAGCCAAGAAATGGGTAAAGTGGTGTGTTTTCACTTCAGTCATGCAGTAAACAAGTTGTGATACTCAAACAAAGCCAGAAATGGGTAAAGTGGTGTCTTTTCACTTCAGTCATGCAGTAAACAAGTTGTGTGATACTCAAACAAAGCCAAGAAATGGGTAAAGTGGTGTGTTTTCACTTCAGAGTCCTGCAGTAAACAAGTTGTGTGATATTCAAACAAAGCAAGAAATGAGTTAAGTGATGTCTTTTCACCTCAGTCATGCGGTAAACAAGTTGTGATACTCAAAGCAAGAAATGAGTTAAGTGATGTCTTTTCACCTCGGGTCATGCAGTAAACAAGTTGTGTGATACTCAAACAAAGCCAAGAAATGGGTAAAGTGATGTCTTTTCACTTCAGTCATGCAGTAAACAAGTTGTGTGAGACTCAAACAAAGCCAAGAAATGGGTAAAGTGATGTCTTTTCACTTCAGTCATGCAGTAAACAAGTTGTGTGATACTCAATCAAAGCCAAGAAATGGGTAAAGTGATGTCTTTTCACTTCAGTCATGCAGTAAACAAGTTGTGTGATACTCAATCAAAGCCAGAAATGGGTAAAGTGGTGTCTTTTCACTTCAGTCATGCAGTAAACAAGTTGTGTGATACTCAATCAAAGCCAAGAAATGGGTAAAGTGATGTCTTTTCACTTCAGTCATGCAGTAAACAAGTTGTGTGATACTCAATCAAAGCCAAGAAATGGGTAAAGTGGTGTCTTTTCACTTCAGAGTCATGCAGTTCTGCAAAGTGGTGCAGGTGTAAAAGCACTGCAGTGTAGCGGGAAAGGTTTAGCAGGATGAGCTAGCTAGCTATGGTGTTGTTAGTGTGGACTTGCAAGTGGCGGCCTCCCAGAACAGCTGAGGATGAAAACAGTCAGAGACCTGTGGAGGACTCAGCTATGGAGACAGAACCACCTCCTTCATCTGCCTCTCCCCCCTGAAACATTAAAACACCCATGCACGTCAGAACACACACACACACACACACACACACACACCACCACGCACGCACGCACGCACGCACGCACGCACGCACGACACACACACACACGCATACGCACACGCACACACACACACACACACCACACACTGTCTTTCTGTCTGTCTGTCTGTCTTCTCTCTCTTTCACACACACACACACACACCACATGCACACACACACACACACACACACAAACACTCTCTCTCTCTCTTGCTCTCTTTCTCTTGTCTGTCTGTCTGTCTCTCAAACACACACACACACACACACACACACATCACACACACACACACACACACACACACACACACACCACAACACAACACAACACAACACAACACAACACAACACAACACAACACAACACAACACAACACAACACACACACACACACACACACACACACACACACACACACACACACCACACACACACACACACACACACACACACACACACACTATGTGTAAATGTGAGAGAGCCAACAACCAGCTGTGTCAAGTGAAAAATTGACATGGGAGTTAATGATGATGGCAGGTTACAGCATCATTGATAGCAGGCAGGCAGGCAGGCAGGCAGGCAGGCAGCAGACAGGCCGGCCAGAGACATCAGGGGAAGGTTTTGTTTTGGTCGCCCATCTGCACAGATGAATATTTTATTCATTGCAACTTTTGCTGACTTAACCCGTTGACTTCTTCACCTCTATCTTCCTGCATAATGCAGACAGCTGGTGCAAGTTGGTAGACAGGGTGAGGCAGCGGGTCAGAGGTCATTTACCCACTCCCTCCTGTCTCCCCCCCCCCCCCCCTCCAAGTTTGCCTGTGCTTTGTGCCCTGGAGTTTGGGTCGTTGTTGAATGATGAGAGTGTACACCTTGGTTTGATTCTTGAATCGAAGAGTTGGTGCCTTATAAAGGTCATTATTAGTATTATTATCATTAGTGTTGTTGTTGTTGTTATGTCTAAGATAGCTTTTCCTGCAGGTAAATGCATGATGGATAATCATAATGTGTGTTAATTTGTGTTTGATGGTTGTGTTCATGATTCTGATTGGTTGGTTGGTTGGTTGGTTGAATTTTGTCAGAAGGAGCAACAGAGCGTGATGCACGTTGGTTGGTTGGTTGGTTGGTTGGATGGATGGTTGGTTGTTTGGTTGGTTGGTTGGTTGGTTGGTTGGTTGGTTGACTTTTATCAGGAGCAACAGAGCGTGATGCACGTTGGTTGGTTGGTTGGTTGGTTGGTTGACTTTTATCAGAAGGAGCAACTGAGCGTGATGCGTAGGTTGGTTGGTTGGTTGATTGGTTGGTTGGTTGACTTTTATCAGAAGGAGCAACTGAGTGTGATGCGTTGGTTGGTTGGTTGGTTGGTTGGTTGGTTGGTTGGTTGGTTGTTGACTTTTATCACAGCGAGCAGTAGAGCATGATGCATGTACATGACTGGAGAGAGGGATTGGTTCTTGTATCGGGGAAATCTCTTGTTTGTATTGGGGATAATTTTTTTTTGTATTGGAAACAATTTCTTGTTTGTACTGGGGACAGTTGTTACTTGTGTTGGGATAATTTCCTGTTTGTATTGGGGATATTTTTCTGCTTGTATTGAGGGTAACTTCTTGTTTGTATGGGGATAATTTCCTGTTTGTATTGTGGATAATTTGCTGTTTGTATTGGGGACAACGTCGTGTTTGTATTGGGGATAATTTTTTGTTTGTATTAGGGACAACCTATTGTTTGTATTGGGGATAATATCCTGTTTGTATTGTGGAGATTTTCCTGTTTGTATTGGGGGTAACTTCTTGTTTGTATTGTGGATAATTTCCTGTTTGTATTGGGAATAACTTTCTGTTTGTATTGGGCATAACTTGTTTGTATTCAGGATGACTTCTTGTTCATACTGGAATAACCTGTTGTTGTTTTATTAAGGAAAACTTGTTGTTTGTATTGTGGATCATGTTTTGTTGTTGTTGATTGTGTAGAAGTATGTATTCAGTCCATTGTATCCCATTTCATTCTCCACCATCGCCTGTTGTATGGCAGCAGATACTGTGAATAGGCACTTTTTGCTGTTGTTCATATTCTGCTCATCTTACTTTATTCTGTCCGTTGTATCCCATTTCATTCTCCACCATCGCCTGTTGTGTGTGTGTCAACAGATTCGGGGAGTTCCAGCCAGTGCCAGATCCGGGCGGACCCAGACCCCCAGTATGTGGCGGCCTACCTCATGCACTACCAGCCAGGGCGGGGCTGCTACTTCAACAGCTCCACGCCCTCCCACCAGCTGGTGCACGTCATCAACCTCAAACTGCCCCACGCTGACAGCAACGACCAGGGCCAACGTCGCTCTGTCACCCTCAAGATCGAACCCAAAGACTTTTCACATGGAGGTAACTTTTTTGGGGGTTAGGCTTCTGTGGGGATTCCAGGGACTCTTTCAGAGTCTCTTTCCTCCTTTCTGTCACTCTCTTTGTTTCTGCATTGGTTTGTTGCTTTCTGTCATCTTTTCATGAACTTTGGGGAGTGGGTAGGGTGTGTTTTTGTGTGTGTGTCTGTGTGTGTTTGTTTGTGTGTGTGTGTGTGTGTGTGTGTGTGTGTGTGTGTGTGTGTGTGTGTTGTGTGTGTGTGTGTGTGTTGTGTGTGTGTGTGTGTGTGTGTGTGTGTGTGTGTGTGTGTGTCCCCGGGTTTCATGAACAAAAAATCAAATGGTCCATCAATGAATTCAGAACTAATATAATGAAATGTTGGGTTTGGCAACATTCTGTGTGTCATGGGATACATATGTTCCCTTTAGCCTGCCTGTCTGTCTGCTGTCTGTCTGTCTGTCTGTCTACCTGTCTGCCTGTCTACCTGTCTGCCTGTCTGTCTGTCTGCCTGTCTGTCTATCACTCTATGTGTCTGCTTGTCTAGCTGTCTGCCTGTCTACCTGTCTGTATGTGTGTGCCTGTCTGCATGTCTACCTGTCTGTCTACCTGTCTATGTGTGTGCCTGTCTGTCTTGTTTCTCTGCCTGCCCTGTCTGTTTGTCTGTGCCTCTGTGTCTGTTTCTCTGTCTTCTGTGAGCACAGACTTCCTGTCCCTTTTTCTCAGTGTGTCTTTGTTCCATCTGTGTCTGTCTGTCTATCTGTCTGTCTGTCTGTCGTCTCTCTGTCTCTCTCTCTCTCTGAATCACTGTGTCACTATTTTCTTTGGCTTTCTGTCTTCCCTGTCTCTCACGGCCTCTTTTTTCCTCTGTCTTCCTGTCTCCGTCTTTGTCTGTCCCTGTCTGTCCGTGTCACATGAAAAGCCAGTATTGCACTGACCATGAGTAATAAAGTGGTTTGAAATTTACCTCTGTTGGTCTCCATCGGTAACTTACACCATCAGTAATTTTTACCATGGAGGTGGGGATGGGGGAATCATTCATTGTCTGTCTTTCTCCCCCCCCCCCCCTGTCTCTCACTATGTCTTCCTTTACTCTCTCTCTCTCTTCCCTATCTCTCTCCCCCCTCCCCTGTCTCTCACTATGTCTTCCTTTACTCTCTCCCCTCCCCCCTATCTCTCTCCCCCCTCCCCTGTCTCTCACTATGTCTTCCTTTACTCTCTCTTCCCTCCCCCCTATCTCTCTCCCCCCTCCCCTGTCTCTCACTATGTCTTTACTCTCTCTCCCCTCCCCCCTATCTCTCTCCCCCTCCCCTGTCTCTCACTATGTCTTCCTTTACTCTCTCTCTCCCCTCCCCCTATCTCTCTCCCCCCTCCCCTGTCTCTCACTATGTCTTCCTTTACTCTCTCTTTTCTCTCTCCTCCCCCCTATCTCTCTCCCCTCCCCTGTCTCTCACTATATCTTCTCTCTCTCTCCTCTTCTTCTCTGTTATGGCAGCAAGATTGACAAAATACCTGACTGAAAACAAGTATCTGGATATGTCAGTCCAAAAGGGAGGCATACCAGGAATGCCTGGATGCTTGGAACATGCCACGTTGATTTGGGATGCCATCCAAAAAGCAAAAACAGAGAAGAGAGACATTGACGTAGTTTGGCTTGATCTGGCGAATGCATATGGATCAGTTCCACACGATATGATCCAGCTGGCTCTTGAAATGTATCACATCCCAGAAAACCTCCGAACAATGCTGAGGAAGTATTTCCAAGGGTTCTCAATGCGGTTCTCTACCAAAGAATACACCACGACTGGATAGACCTAGAGGTGGGCATTGCAATGGGCTGTGCAATCTCTCCCATACTGTTCGTGTTGGCAATGGAAGTCATCTTGAAAGCTGCAATGAAGAGTTCAGGTCCAGTGAATCTGGGAGATGGATACCAGATGCCTCCTCTGAAAGCTTTCATGGATGACACAACAGTCTTGTCCACGGATGAGGAAGAGACACACCAAATCTTAAAGCAGCTGGATGAGCTGGTGGCCTCTTCAAGAATGAGGTTCAAACCTAAGAAATCCCGAAGTCTCTCACTGCGAAAAGGAAAAGTGGCAGATTCAGTCAAATTCATGGTAGCCAACCAAGCCATCCCCACTGTCACAGAAGAGCCAGTAAAAAGTCTCGGAAGATGGTATGATGACTCCCTGAAAGACACACAAAGGGGATGTGAAACCAAGCAAACAGCAGAAGAAGGCCTGAAGAAAATAGATAACTGCGGACTGCCAGGCAAATACAAAGTCTGGTGTCTACAGTTCATGCTGATACCAAAGCTGCTGTGGCCACTGCTAATCTATGACATTTGCACCAGCACAGTGGAAGCAATGGAAGCCAAAATCAACAAATACACAAGAAAATGGCTCGGTGTCCCACCTGGTCTCACTGATGTTGCATTCTACTGTCGTCAAGCAATGCTGAAGCTACCTCTCAAATCCATAGTGGAGGAATACAAAGTTGGAAAAGCAAGACTGTTGAGCATGCTGGAGGAATCGGAAGACAATATCGTGAGATCAGTTCATCCAAAGCTGAGAACTGGCAGAAAGTGGAAAGTCCAAGAGGCTGTAAACAATGCCAAGAGAAACCTCAGCATCAAAGAAATAATTGGACACACGCAAACCAACAGACAGGGACTGGGAGCAACAAAAATGCAGTGGTGGTCCAAAGCCAAAGGGAAGGAAAAAAGAGACATGATCATACAGGAGTTGAAGGAAGAAGAAGATGTCAAAAGAGTGCAGAAGGCAGTCCAGCAAGGTCAACAGGGGCAATGGACAACATGGGACAGTGCACTCCAAAGAAGTCTCAGCTGGAACGATATGTGGCACATGGCTCCTCTAAGGATAAGCTTCCTCCTCAGATCTGTATATGACCTGCTCCCCTCGAATGCAAACTTAGTGAAATGGGGGAAAGCAGACGACCCAGCATGTCCGCTCTGTCAGAAGAAACAAACAGTGGAACATGTCCTAAGCTCTTGCAAAGTAGCGCTAGCCCAAGGAAGGTATACATGGAGGCACAACCAAGTTCTGAAAGTGATCGCAGATGTGGTTAGCGAAAAAACCATGACCCCAAACGCACCAATTGCTATGACAACGTTCTACAAAGCAGGAGGGAAACAGGTCTGGCCCGAAATGCTATGACAACCAGCACATTGCCAAAGGGTCTTCTGGATGGAGCAGTCGACTGGGAGTGTACAGCAGACCTCCCAGAGTGGAGAAATTACCCAGATGTCATCAGCAAGACAGGCATGAGACCAGACATCGCTCTCCACTCTGACTCCTCGAAACAAGTGATTCTGATAGAACTCACTGTGCCATACGAAAGCAGAATGGAAGAAGCACATATCTACAAGACCGAAAAATGACGCCGGTCTTGCCAGCACCCTGAAGAAAGCAGGTCTGCGGGTCAAAATCTTCGCCATAGAGGTCGGGGCAAGAGGGTTTGTGGGCACCTCCGCTTATGATCTCATGAAACAACTCGCCATTTCTGGGAAGAAGAGGACTAGAGCCCTTAAAGCGATGGCAGAGGCAGCAGAAAGGAGCTCAAGCTGGATCTGGGCAAGGAGGAACCAAAAAAGTGAACTTCATAAGGATTAAATTCCCTACAGATGATGTGTGCCCCGTTAGCACATTGGTAAAACCGCGTACCGCAGTTCTGAAGCGCAGAATCGCCCAGGTTCGATCCCCGGCATGGGAAAAAAAAAAAAAAAAAAAAAATAGACAACAGCAGAAGGGCATCCAGGAGTCATGACCTGGATGTGGCCCGGCCCCCCGAGAGTGTAAGGAATTCAGGGCCGAAACACTTGTCTAAAGGGGGTTACTTCTCTGAAGACCTTCTGTTGTCTAGCTCTCCCTAGAGTTTCTTTCTATCTACATCTTCCTTTACTCTCTCCCCCCTCCCCTATCTCTCTTCCCCCTCCCCTGTCTCTCACTATGTCTTCCTTTACTCTTCTCTTTCTCTCCCTCCCCCCTATCTCTCTCCCCCCCCCCCCCCTGTCTTTCACTATGTCTTCCTTTACTCTCTGTCTTCCTCCTCTCTCCCCCCCCCCCATATGTCTCTGACCTCCTCTTCCTGCCTGTCTCCCCCCTGTCTTCTCTCTTCCTTCTCTCTCCTTCCTCTGTCTCAACCAGTCGTTTCTTTCTTTCTCTCCTTCAGCTAGTATGTGTTTGTGTGTTACATTGTATGCATGTATTGTTGTACAGTTTGTGTGTTGTGTGTGTGTGTGTGTGTGTGTGTGTGTGTGTGTGTGTAATAATAATAATAATAATTACAATATTTATATAGCGCAAAATCTTGATAAAATCAAATCTAAGCGCTGAAACACACACACGCACGCACGCACACACACACACGCACGTACGCACGCACGCACACACACGCACCCACGCACACACACACACACACACACACACACACACACACACACACACACACACACACACACACACACACACACACACACACACACACACACACGGCTTTAAATGGGGAGAAAGAATAAAAACAATGGAAAATTATAGAGAGCATATTATATACAATTATATATTGCAATGTGATTCCCCTCCGAGTGGAGACAGGCTGCAGAGGGGGTTGAGTGAGGTCAGGATTTTATGCAGAGGAGAAAAAGTGAGTGTCTAGTTTGTACTGTATGCGCTTTGATACAGGGAGCCAGTGAAGTTGTGCCAGGAGAGGAGATATGTGGTCAGCTTTTTTCTTTTTGAGTACAAGGCGTGCAGCATTGTTTTGAATGCGCTGTAGGATGTGAGTGGTGGAGGCAGGAAGACCGGACAGGAGTGAATTGCAATAGTCAATGCGAGACATTATGAAGGAGAGAACGAGTTTTGCAGCTGTTTCCACAGAGAAATACTTCCTGATCAGGCTTATACGATGGAGGTGATAGTAGCAAGATCTGGCAGAGATAGGGGGAGGGGAGAGAGAGTAAAGGAAGACATATTGAGAGACAGGGGAGGGGGGAGAGAGATAGGGGAAGAGAGTGAGAGTTTTTGTGTATGTGTGTGTGGTGTGTGTGTGTGGGGTGTTCATTGATTTAATGTCTTTTTATTGTGACTGTGTGAGTGATATTACTTATTAGACTCTGTGTGTGTGTGTGTTTCGCGCGCGTGTGCATGCATGTGTGTGCTTGTGCATTTACGTGTGAGCCTGCGTGTACATACATATGCGTGTGTGTGTGTATGTGTGCCCATACGTGTGCGCGCGCACATTTTGTGTGTGTGTGTGTGTGTGTGCGCGCTCGCGCTGATTGATGAAGATTTATGTGTGACTGACATTGACGGGTGATGGGTCCTGTCCATTATGTTGAGGAATATTCAGGACAGTATGTTTGGCTATGTATGTTTGGCTATGTATGTTTGGCTTTGGCTGTGTATGTTTGGCTATGTATGTTTGGCTTTGGCTGTGTATGTTTGGCTATGTATGTTTGGCTGTGTATGTTTGGCTATGTATGTTTGGCTTTGGCTGTGTATGTTTGGCTGTGTGTGTTTGGCTTTGGCTGTGTATGTTTGGCTGTGTGTGTTTGGCTTTGGCTATGTATGTTTGGCTGTGTATGTTTGGCTATGTATGTTTGGCTTTGGCTGTGTATGTTTGGCTGTGTGTGTTTGGCTGTGTATGTTTGGCTGTGTGTGTTTGGCTGTGTATGTTTGGCTGTGTGTGTTTGGCTGTGTGTGTTTGGCTGTGTTGTTTGGCTGTGTATGTTTGGCTGTGTTGTTTGGCTGTGTGTGTTTGGCTGTGTGTGTTTGGCTGTGTATGTTTGGCTGTGTTGTTTGGCTGTGTGTGTTTGGCTGTGTATGTTTGGCTGTGTATGTTTGGCTGTGTGTGTTTGGCTGTGTATGTTTGGCTGTGTATGTTTGGCTGTGTGTGTTTGGCTGTGTATGTTTTGGTTTGGCTGTGTGTGTTTGGCTGTGTGTGGTTTGGCTGTGTATGTTTGGCTGTGTATGTTTGGCTGTGTATGTTTGGCTGGTGTGTGGTGTGTTTTGGCTGTGTATGTTTGGCTGTGTATGTTTGGCTTGTTGTGTTGTGTTGGCTTGTGTTGTGTTTGGCTGTGTATGTTTGGCTGTGTTGTTTGGCTGTGTATGTTTGGCTGTGTAGTGTTTGGCTGTGTATGTTTGGCTGTGTATGTTTGGCTGTGTGTGTTTGGCTGTGTATGTTTGGCTGTGTATGTTTGGCTGTGTATGTTTGGCTGTGTTGTTTGGCTGTGTATGTTTGGCTGTGTATGTTTGGCTGTGTGTGTTTGGCTGTGTGTAGTTTGGCTGTGTATGTTTGGCTGTGTATGTTTGGCTGTGTGTGTTTGGCTGTGTATGTTTGGCTGTGTATTGGTTTTGGCTGTGTATGTTTGGCTGTGTAGTTGGCTGGTTGTTGGCTGTGTGTGTTTGGCTGTGTATGTTTGGCTGTGTATGTTTGGCTGTGTATTTTGGCTGTGTATTTGGCTGTGTATGTTGGCTGTTGTGTATGTTTGGCTGTGTATGTTTGGCTGTGTATGTTTTGGCTGTGTGATGTTTGGCTGTGTATGTTTGGCTGTTGGTTGTTGTTGGCTGTGTATGTTTGGCTGTGTATGTTTGGCTGTGTATGTTTGGCTGTGTATGTTTGGCTGTGTGTTTGGTGTGTATGTTTGGCTGTGTTGTTTGGCTGTGTATGTTTGGCTGTGTATTGTGTGTATTTTGGCTGTGTTGTTTGGCTGTGTATGTTTGGCTGTGTATGTTTGGTTTGGGTGTGTATGTTTTGGCTGTGTATGTTTGGCTGTGTGTGTTGGCTGTGTATGTTTGGCTGTGTATGTTTGGCTGTGTATGTTTGGCTTGTTGTTGGCTGTGTATGTTTGGCTGTGTATGTTTGGCTGTGTTGTATGTTTGGTGTTGTGGCTGTGTATGGTTTTGGCTGTGTATGTTTTGGCTGTGTATGTTTGGCTGTGTGTGTATGTTTGGCTGTGTGTGTTTGGCTGTGTATGTTTGGCTTTGGCTGTGTGTGTTTGGCTGTGTATGTTTGGCTGTGTAGTTTGGTGTGTTGTTGGCTGTGTATGTTTGGCTGTGTGTGTTTGGCTGTGTATGTTTGGCTGTGTATGTTTGGCTGTGTTGTTTGGCTGTGTGTGTTTGGCTGTGTATGTTTGGCTGTGTTTGTGGTGTTTGGCTGTGTATGTTTGGCTGTGTATGTTTGGCTGTGTATGTTTGGCTGTGTATGTTTGGCTGTGTATGTTTGGCTGTGTATGTTTGGCGTGTTGTGCTGTGTATGTTTGGCTGTGTGTTTGGCTGTGTATGTTTGGTGTGTGTTTGGCTGTGTATGTTTGGCTGTGTGTTTGGCTGTGTATGTTTGGCTGTGTATGTTTGGCTGTGTATGTTGCTGTGTGTTGGCTGTGATGTTTGGCTGTTGTTGCTATGTGTTTGCTGTGTATGTTTGGTCTTGTTCTTTGGCTTGTTGTTTGGCTTGTTGTTTGGCTTGTATGTTTGGCTGTGTTATTTTGGCTGTGTATGTTTGGCTATGTATGTTTGGCTGTGTATGTTTGGCTGTGTATGTTTGGCTGTGTTTGGCTTGTATTTGTGTATGGCTGATGTGGTGTGATTTGGCTGTGTGTGTTTGGCTTGTGTTTGTGTGTAATTTGGCTGTGTGTTGTTTGGCTGTTTGTATGTGTTGGCTGTGTATGTTTGGCTATGTATGTTTGGCTTGTGTTGGTTTGGCTGTGTATGTTTGGCTGTGTGTTTGTGTGTTGTGGCTGTGTATGTTTGGCTTGTATGTTCTGTTTGGCTGTGTTTGTTTGGCTGTGTTATGTTTTGGCTGTGTATGTTTGGCTGTTGGCTGTTGGCTTGTGTATGTTTGGCTATGTGTGTTTGGCTGTGTATGTTTACTGAGATGGTTCTCTCTCCCTCCTACACTCCCTCTCTCTCTCTCTTCCCCACCCCTCCATCTGTCTTCCTCCTCCCTGCCGCCTGCTCTCTCTCTCTTTCTCTCTCTCTCTTCCTGCCCTCTCTCCCCCCATTTCTCTCCCCTCCTTCCCCTCTCCATCTCTCCTTCCCTCCTTCCCCCTCCATCCCTACTTCTTCCCTCTCTTCCTTCCCCTCTCTCTGTCATTGTGTGTGTGTTTTGTGTGGGGTGTGCGTGTGCGTGCGTGTGTGACCACTTATAAACGCTGCTCATGAAATGTTGAATAACAGCGAAGGGAGCCACCCATTTAGAGTCCTGTAAGTGGTTTACTTTCAGTCTTGTGGTATATATATGTATGTATGTGTGTGTGTGTGTGTGTGTGTATGGAGAGAGAGAGAGAAATCATTCATTCTTTGATTTAACGTCTTTTCACTATGACAGTATGAGTATGACTATTAGACGGTGATTGTACTTCCAGTCTTGTGGTGTACATATCTAAAATGTTTCAGTCTTCCAGACACAATCAGGTGAAAGGTGGTCATTTGTGATTCAGACAGATGATGGTGAGGGTATGGGCAGAATTGAGATTGCAGTTCCAACGTGTTCTCAGGAAGGTTTGGAGGGTCTGTCAGAGCGAAATCATGAAGTATGATACCTTCCCATTTCAACAGTACAGTAGTTGTTTGTGAGATGAATTTAAAAGAAAATGAATGCTCAATGAATTCTTGAATGTTATATAGAACCAATACTGTTGTACGGATGTGAGGCGTGGACAGTCAACAAACAAAGCCAGAACAAGATTGAGGCAGCTGAGATGTGGTTTCTAAGAAGGATATTCAGAGTTCCATGGACAGCAAAGAAAACAAATGAGACAGTCTTGATGGAGGCAGACACAAGTAGATCACTCATAGGGAAGATTAGGAAAAGACAAGCAACATTTATAGGCCATTTTATGAGGAAGGGGGGATTTGGAGCACCTGGTCACAACGGGAAAGCTGGAGGGAAAGAGAGCACCAGGTAGACCCAGGGAGAAAATGCTGGACGGACTTGCAGAGTGGCTGCGGACTAGGGGGGTGGGAGAGATGCTAGGGGCAACGAGAGATAGAGACAGATCGAAGTCCATGATCGCCAATGCCATGCGGCAGGGCACCTGATGATGATGAAATGCTCAAAAAAACAAAAAAAAAAGTGATACATACCTGTCCATTAGGGAAATGCAATAGTTGTAAGATGAAGCCCAAAGCAAATAAATTCTGTACCTGCCCATAGAACACACAGGTCATAAAATACTGTAAACAACAAGCAGTCCCAACAGACATCCAACAGCTTATGGAGGGTTGGTTGTTTCCCCTTTTATTGGGTTGTGTGAGCGGCGGTGGAGAGTTAATGGACTTCTCCCTAATCATGTAGGGGAAGAGGGCATTTAGTAGGGGAAGAGGGAGGGGGAGAGAGAGGGGGGGAGGGAAAGGGGTAGAGAGAGATATGTGCTGAACTGTACAAGTTTGATTGTAGTCTTTTTGAAGTTGTGTTCATTTTCAAGTAAAACATCTCCATAGATCATCCCTTTTCCTGACAAGTTTGATTGTAGTCTTTTTGAAGTTGTGTTCATTTTCAAGTAAAACATCACCATAGATCATCCCTTTTCCTGACAAGTTTGATTGTAGTCTTTTTGAAGTTGTGTTCATTTTCAAGTAAAATACCCATAGATCATCCCTTTTCCTGACAAGTTTGATTGTAGTCTTTTTGAAGTTGTGTTCATTTTCAAGTAAAACATCTCCATAGATCATCCCTTTTCCTGAGAAAGATTTGTTCTGACGCCTTTCTTGACAGCATTGTGGCCTGTTTTTGTGTTCCATGTGACCTTGCATTGGTGCCTTACCTTCCAATTGCACTAAGGTCCGCACTCATCATCTAAAGTTGGTAAAGATCCACTCAGTAAAAGTCCCTAACGGTCCACACCACTCTTCAAAAGTTGTAAAGATCCATTGATACAAGTCCTTAACGGTCCCACATTCATCAAAGTTGTAAAGATCCACTGATACAATCCTTACGGTCCTACAATCATGTGTAATAGTCCATTGATACAGTCCTTTAACGTCACACCACTCATGTAAAGTCTATACAAGTCCTTTATAACGGTCCCCAACTTCATGGTAAGATCTTGATAATGTCTTATAACGGTCCACCATCATGTAGGTCCATTGATACAAGTCCTTAACGTCCACACACTCATGGTAAAGATCTATTGATACAAGTCCTTAACGGTCCCACCACTCCATGGTTTACGTCCAATTGATTACAAGTCCTTAACTGGTCCCACATCATTGGTAAGATCCATTGATAAAGTCCTTATAACGGTCCCACCTCTGGTAAAGTCCATTGATATAAGTCCTTTAACGGTCACCCATCATGGTAAAGATCATTGATACAAGTCTATAAACGTCCCCACTCATGTAAAGGTCCATGATACAGCCTTACGTCCACACTCAGGTTGAAGAGTCCATTGATTAAAGTCCTTAAGTCCGCACCACTATGGTAAAGTCATTGATAAAAGTCCTTAACGGTCCACACCATCATGTTAAAGGTCATTGATTCAAGTCCTTAACGGTCCACTCATCTGGTAAAGGTCATTGATACAGTCTTAAGGTCCAACATCTCCATGGTAAAGGTCCATTGATACATGTCCTTATACGGTCCACACTCATGTAAGATCCATTGATACAAGTCCTAAACGGTCCCACCACTCATTGGTAAGATCCATTGATTCAAGTCCTTAACGGTCCCCACCACTCATGGTAAGATCATGTACAGCCCTTTAACGGTCCCACCATCATGTAAAGGTCCATTATACAAGTCCTTAACGGTCCACATCTTCATGGTAAAGATCCATTGATACAAGTCCTTATAACGGTCCCCACCAACTCATGGTAAAGATCCATTTATGAAGTCTTTACGGTCCACACATCATGGTAAGATCATTGATACAGTCCTTTATACGGTCCACATTTCATGGTAAGTCCATTGATACAAGTCCTTAACGGTCATCATTTCATGGTAAAATCCATTGTACAGTCCTTAACGGTCCCCACCACTCATGGTAAAGTCATTGATTACAAGTCCTTATAACGGTCCACACTCATTTGTAAAGATCCATTGATACAAGTCCTTATAACGGTCCACATCTCTCATGGTAAAGATACATGATACGTCCTTTAACGGTCCACATCTCTCATGGTAAAGATCCATTGATACAAGTCCTTAACGGTCCCACCACTCAGGTAAAGATCCTCATTTTAAGTCCATCTCCATGTAAGTCCTTCAACCTACGTCACAACTTGGTAAAGGTCCATTGATACAAGTCCTTAACGGTCCACACCACTCATGGTAAAGATCCATTGATACAAGTCCTATAACGGTCCACATCTCTCATGGTAAGATCATGATCTGACAAGTCCTTATAACGGTCCCCACCACTCATGGAAAGTCCTTGATCAAGTCTTTAATGGTCCCACATATGTAAAGTCCATTGATACAAGTCCTTATAACGGTCCACACCACTCATGGTAAAGGTCCATTGATACAAGTCCTTATAGGTCCACACACTCTGGTAAAGATCATTGATACAAGTCCTTATAACGGTCCCCACCACTCATGGTAAAGGTCCATTGATACAAGTCCTTAACGGTCCCACCACTCATGGTAAAGATCCATTGATACAAGTCCTTAACGGTCCACACCACTCATGGTAAAGTCCATTGATACAAGTCCTTAACGGTCCACACCACTCATGGTAAAGATCCATTGATACAAGTCCTTAACGGTCCCACCACTCATGGTAAAGATCCATTGATACAAGTCCTTAACGGTCCCACCACTCATGGTAAAGGTCCATTGATACAAGTCCTTATAACGGTCCACACCACTCATGGTAAAGATCCATTGATACAAGTCCTTATAACGGTCCCACCACTCATGGTAAAGATCCATTGATACAAGTCCTTAACGGTCCCACCACTCATGGTAAAGATCCATTGATACAAGTCCTTAACGGTCCCACCATCATGGTAAAGATCCATTATACAAGTCCTTTAACGGTCCACACCACTCATGGTAAAGATCCATTGATACAAGTCCTTATAACGGTCCACACCACTCATGGTAAAGATCCATTGATACAAGTCCTATAACGGTCCACACCACTCATGGTAAAGATCCATTGATACAAGTCCTATAACGGTCCACACCACTCATGGTAAAGATCCATTGATACAAGTCCTTAACGGTCCACACCACTCATGGTAAAGATCCATTGATACAAGTCCTTAACGGTCCACACCACTCATGGTAAAGATCCATTGATACAAGTCCTTAACGGTCCACACCACTCATCAAAAGTTGATAAAGATCCATTGATAAAGAGCTGGAAAAATCCTTGCTCTCTCTCTCTCTGTGCTCTGTCAGTCTCTCTGTCTCAGTCTCTCTCTCTCTCTCTCTCTCTCTCTCTCTCTCAATCTCTCTCTGTGTCTCTATCTGTCTCAGTCTCTCTCTCTCTCTCTCAATCTCTCTCAATCTCTCTCTCTGTCTCTATCTGTCTCAGTCTCTCTCTCTCTCTCAATCTCTCTCTCTCTCTCAATCTCTCTCTCTCTCTCTCCCCCCCCCCATCCTTCTCTCTTTCTCAATGTGTCTTCTCTCTCCCTCTTTGCCTCTGTCTCATATACATACGCACACACCCACACACACACACACACACACCCACACCCACACACACACACATATCTCTGGTCAGTGTTTGAAATCTCTTCTTTTTGGGGGGTGGGGGTAAAACTTGAGATAAAAAGAAAAAATAAAAGGAAAAAAACAACAAATAGTGTGGAGTATGTATTGCATAATAGTTTATACGGTAACACCCATAATATTTATGCTGTCATCTTGAAGGTAATGCATCACTGTTTTCTTGGAGATGTGCATTCATTTTTTTTGTGCCGTTGTGTTTGTTTCTGTCTGTCCGTCTGTGTGTGTGTGTGTGTGTGTGTGTGTGTCTCTCTCTCTCTGTCTGTGTTTTGCAAGTTGTTCACATAGTATGGGATATGGTGTTTGAGTTGTTCACATGGCATAGGGATATGGTGTTTGTAAGTTGTTCACACGGCATAGGGATATGGTGTTTGTGAGTTGTTCACATCGGCATAGGGATATGGTGTTTGTGAGTTGTTCTCACGGCATAGGGATATGGTGTTTGTGAGTTGTTCACACGGCATAGGGATATGGTGTTTGTGAGTTGTTCACACGGCATGGGGATAGGGTGTTTGTGAGTTGTTCACACGGCATAGGAATATGGTGTTTGTGAGTTGTTCACATGGCATAGGGATATGGTGTTTGTGAGTTGTTCTCACAGCATAGGGATATGGTGTTTGTGAGTTGCTCACACGGCATAGGGATATAATATTTGTGAGTTGCTCACACGGCATAGGGATATGGTTTTTGTGAGTTCTCACAGCATAGGGATATGGTGTTTGTGAGTTGTTCACACAGCATAGGGATATAATATTTGTGAGTTGTTCACATGGCATAGGGATATGGTTTTTGTGAGTTGTTCACACGGCATGGGGATATGGTGTTTGCGAGTTGTTCACACGGCATGGGGATTTGGTGTTTGTGAGTTGTTCACACGCATATGGATATGTTGTGAGTTCTCACAGCATAGGGATATGGTGTTTGTGAGTTGTTCACACGGCATAGGGATATGGTGTTTGTGAGTTGTTCTCACAGCATAGGGATATGGTGTTTGTGAGTTGTTCACACGGCATAGGGATATAGTGTTTGTGAGTTGTTCACACGGCATGGGGATATGGTGTTTGTGAGTTGTTCACACGGCATATGGATATGGTGTTTGCGAGTTGTTCACACGGCATGGGGATATGGTGTTTGTGACTTGTTCATACGGCATAGGGATATAGTGTTTGCGAGTTGTTCACACGGCATAGGGATATGGTGTTTGTGAGTTGTTCACACGGCATAGGGATACAGTGTTTGTGAGTTGTTCACACTGCATAGGATATGGTGTTTGTGAGTTGTTCACACGGCATATGGATATGGTGTTTGTGAGTTGTTCACACGGCATAGGGATATGGTGTTTGTGAGTTGTTCACACGGCATATGGATATGGTGTTTGTGAGTTGTTCACACGGCATAGGGATATGGTGTTTGTAAGTTGTTCACACGGCATAGGGATATAGTGTTTGTGAGTTGTTCACACGGCATAGGGATATGGTGTTTGTGAGTTGTTCACACAGCATAGGGATAGGGTGTTTGTGAGTTGTTCACACAGTATAGGGATAGGGTGTTTGTGAGTTGTTCACACGGCATAGGGATATGGTGTTTGTGCGTTGTTCACACGGCATAGGGATATGGTGTTTGTGAGTTGTTCTCACAGCATAGGATATGGTGTTTGTGATTTTCACACGCATAGGGATATGGTGTTTGTGAGTTGTTCACACGGCATAGGGATATGGTGTTGTGAGTTGTTCTCACGGCATAGGGATATGGTGTTTGTGAGTTGTTCACACGGCATAGGCATATGGTGTTTGTGAGTTGTTCACACGACATAGGGATATGGTGTTTGTGAGTTGTTCAAACGGCATAGGGATATAGTGTTTGTGAGTTGTTCACACGGCATAGGCATATGGTGTTTGTGAGTTGTTCACACGGCATAGGGATATAGTGTTTGTGAGTTGTTCACACGGCATAGGGATATGGTGTTTGTGAGTTGTTCACACGGTATAGGGATATAGTGTTTGTGAGTTGTTCACACGGCATAGGGATATAGTGTTTGTGAGTTGTTCACATCAGCGTAGGGATATAGTGTTTGTGAGTTGTTCACACGGCATAGGGATATGGTGTTTGTGAGTTGTTCACATGGCGTAGGGATATGGTGTTTGTGAGTTGTTCACATGGCATAGGGATATGGTGTTTGTGAGTTGTTCACACGGCATAGGGATATGGTGTTTGTGCGTTGTTCACACGGCATAGGGATATGGTGTTTGTGAGTTGTTCACACAGCATAGGGATATAATATTTGTGAGTTGTTCCCACGGCATAGGGATATAGTGTTTGTGAGTTGTTCACACGGCATAGGGATATGGTGTTTGCGAGTTGTTCACACGGCATAGGGATATGGTGCTTGTGTGTTGGTCACACGGCATAGAGATATGGTGTTTGCGAGTTGTTCACACGGCATAGGCATATAGCTTTGGCCTTCCACTCAGACTATAGGGTTTGCCTGGGTGTGAATGTCGTGTCTAAGAGCTCGATGTGTGCCACTTCTAGTTCAGTGAGCCGTGAAGGAGTTCCTGACCCTGAAGAGGTCATTTAAGAGAGCTGGGCTCATTCCCATTGTGAAAAGCCAGAGTGCAGAATGGACGGCATTGACAGTGGTGGGAACTGGGCCACAGGTCATCAGTGACAGGAAACAACACTTGATGGAAGAGGCGGACCTGGAAAACCCTCATCACAACTCCATGGTCTTAAGACAAGGAACAGGCTCTCCACTCCACAGCTGTAAATAGCCTACGGAAGTTATCCACATTTTTCTGTGTCACGTTTGTGGTAGAATGTGTTACACTGTGTGGGCGTTGTAAAGGGGGATCGTTTGTATGGCTTGACCGTTTTGTTGTTGCAGTTTGAAGGTTAGTGCCGTGGTTTGGTTGGTTAGGATTTATGGTTCAGTTTTGTTTTGTTTTGTGTTTGTTTAGCAGACAATTTCAGGTCTTAGCCCGGAGCATTTAGCGTGTCGGTGTATGAAGTCAGGGTAGGGGTCTATTGAAAAATAAGTGTGGGGTGTGTGTGTGTGTGTGTGCGTGCGTGCGTGCGTGCGTGCGTGCGTGCATGCGTGCGTGCGTGCGTGTGTGTGTGTGTGTGTGTGTATTTTCATTCTTTGATTTAAAGTCTTTTCACTATGAGTGAGAGGGAAAAAAGTGTAAGCACGGAAGGTGAAGGGGGTTGGGGATGGGGAGGCAGATGGCAGACAGAATAAGAGACACAAAGTGTGTAAATGAAAGAGGCAAGGTCTTCAGACACAACGTATGTAAATGAAAGAGGCAAGGTCTTCAGACACAAACGTATGTAAATGACAGAGGCAAGGTCTTCAGACACAAAGTATGTAAATGAAAGAGGCAAGGTCTTCAGACACAAGTATGTAAATGAAAGAGGCAAGGTCTTCAGACACAACTAGTAAAGAGAGCAAGTCTTCAACACAACGTATGTAAATGAAAGAGGCAAGGTCTTCAGACACAAAGTGTGTAAATGAAAGAGGCAAGGTCTTCAGACACAAGTTGTAAATGAAAGAGGCAAGGTCTTCAGACACAAAGTATGTAAATGAAAGAGGCAAGGTCTTCAGACACAACGTATGTAAATGAAAGAGGCAAGGTCTTCAGACACAACGTATGTAAATGAAAGAGGCAAGGTCTTCAGACACAACGTATGTAAATGAAAGAGGCAAGGTCTTCAGACACAAAGTGTGTAAATGAAAGAGGCAAGATCTTCAGACACAACGTATGTAAATGAAAGAGGCAAGGTCTTCAGACACAAAGTGTGTAAATGAAGAGGCAAGGTCTTCAGACACAAAGTGTGTAAATGAAGAGGCAAGTCTTCAGACACAAAGTGTGTAAATGACAGAGGCAAGGTCTCCCATTTAAAGACACTTAACAAAGTGTGTAAATGAAAGAGGCAAGGTCTTCAGACACAAAGTGTGTAAATGAAAGAGGCAAGATCTTCAGACACAAAGTGTGTAAATGACAGAGGCAAGGTCTTCAGACACAAAGTGTGTAAATGAAAGAGGCAAGGTCTTCAGACACAAACGTTGTAAATGACAGAGGCAAGGTCTTCAGACACAAAGTGTGTAAATGAAAAGAGGTCAAAGTACAATGAAGAGAATCTAACAAAGTGTGTAAATGACAGAGAGGCTAAACGGTGTACCCTCAGACACAAAGTGTATGGACATAGGAACAAAGAAGAAGGCACGGCCCTTTCAGACACAAAGTGTGGACATGAAAGAGGCAAGGTCTTCAGACACAAAGTGTGGACATGAAAGAGGCAAGGTCTTAAGAAAAGAGACTTGCGTCAGTAGATAAATGGAAGTAAAATTTTAACATTAATGATGTGAAGGAAAATTGACACTAAAAGGTGAACTTCATCAACTTAAAGAAATGCATTAACAGGACAGTGAACCAACGATTCTGAAGATGTGTGTGTGTGTGTGTGTGTGTGTGTGTGTGTGTGTGTGTGTGTGTGTGTGTGTGTGGAGAGGGGAGAGAGAGAGAGAGAGAGAGAGCATGTGTGTGTGTGTGTGTGTGAGAGAGAGAGAGAGAGGCATTGATCCATAGTTTATTTTTATTATGAAGGCCACCAACCCATGCACAAACCAGGGAGTGTGAGGAAAGGGTAAAATGTACACGATACTTTTCATTAATTACTGTACAAACAACTTTCATATTGTCACCGCATCTCATCTCAAAGCTTTACAGCATACAATATAAACATTGTGGTGATTGCCAAATATCTGGAATGCTGTGGATTGTTACATCTTAAAGCCGTACTCCAAGAGGGATCAGAGTTATTGCCAGTGGTTCCTTGTAGATGCTTGCATGTATATCATGTCTTTATGAAGCAGACAGTCATACAGAAAATGAGACTCATCTTCTAAAGGTATCGAGACAGAAAGGACAGGGTTTCTGTTATTTGGCATAATTGAGAGTTAAAAGCCATGTGTGTTCATCCTTTCATTCACACCTGATCTAAATCTGATCAGGTTGCCCCATAATTCTTTAACAGGTATTCACATACTTTTTCTGGGTCATGGAGTAGTATTAGCTGGTGACAGGAAGAAACTGTATGTATCAGTAATATTATTGGTGACAGGAAGACATTGTATGTATCAGTAATATTATTGGTGACAGGAAGACAGTGTATTATCAGTAATATTATTGGTGACAGGAAGACATTGTATGTATCAGTAATATTATTGGTGACAGGAAGACATTGTATGTATCAGTAATATTATTGGTGACAGGAAGACAATGTATGTATCAGTAATATTATTGGTGACAGGAAGACAGTGTATGTATCAGTAATATTGGTGACAGGAAGACATTGTATGTATCAGTAATATTATTGGTGACAGGAAGACAATGTATGTATCAGTAATATTATGGTGACAGGAAGACAATGTATGTATCAGTAATATTGGTGACAGGAAGACATGTATGTATCAGTAATATTGGTGACAGGAAGACAGTGTATGTATCAGTAAATATTGGTGACAGGAAGACAATGTATGTATCAGTAATATTGGTGACAGGAAGACATTGTATGTATCAGTAATATTTGGTGACAGGAAGACATTGTATGTATCAGTAATATTGGTGACAGGAAGACATTGTATGTATCAGTAATATTGGTGACAGGAAGACATGTATGTATCAGTAATATTGGTGACAGGAAGACATTGTATGTATCAGTAATATTGGTGACAGGAAGACATGTATGTATCAGTAATATTGGTGACAGGAAGACAATGTATGTATCAGTAATATTGGTGACAGGAAGACATTGTATGTATCAGTAATATTGGTGACAGGAAGACATTGTATGTATCAGTAATATTGGTGACAGGAAGACATGTATGTATCAGTAATATATGGTGACAGGAAGACAGTGTATGTATCAGTAATATTGGTGACAGGAAGACATTATGTATCAGTAATATTATTGGTGACAGGAAGACATTGTATGTATCAGTAATATTGGTGACAGGAAGACATTGTATGTATCAGTAATATTGGTGACAGGAAGACAGTGTATGTATCAGTAATATATTGGTGACAGGAAGACATTGTATGTATCAGTAAATTTATTGGTGACAGGAAGACAATTGTATGTATCAGTAATATTGGTGACAGGAAGACAATGTATGTATCAGTAATATTATTGGTGACAGGAAGACATTGTATGTATCAGTAATATTGGTGACAGGAAGACAGTGTATGTATCATAATATTATTGGTGACAGGAAGACAGTGTATGTATCAGTAATATTGGTGACAGGAAGACATTGTATGTATCAGTAATATTATTGGTGACAGGAAGACAATGTATGTATCAGTAATATTATTGGTGACAGGAAGACATTGTATGTATCAGTAATATTATTGGTGACAGGAAGACCATGTATGTATCAGTAATATTGGTGACAGGAAGAAAATCTATGTATCAGTATAGAGTATGTTATTATTCATATCTTCTTTAAATCTTCCTATCATGTTTTACTTAAAAGGAAAAAAAAACCCATCTTAACTCTGTTTATCCATACTTCTTTAAATCCATATTCTTTTAGTCGACTGTTCTTTAATATCTTTCAAGTGTGAGCGAGAGAGAGAGAGAGAGAGAGAGAGAGAAGAATGTGTGTGTGTGTGTGTGTGTGTGTATGCCTGGGAGACACAGTTGGATGACTGCCAGCAGCACTGTGCCTTGTGTTGTGCACGTTGGTACTCAGCCACCACCCTGATCCTGATTTTAAAAAAAACAGATTACCCTCCCGAGGTCATAGCCCCCTTTTTCTGTTACACACACACACACACACACACACACACACACACACACACACACACACACACACACACACACACACACACACACGCAAGCACGCACGCACGCGCACGCACGCACACACACACACACACACACACACACACACACACACACACACAGAGTGACACACACGCACACACACAACACGCACACACACACGCACAACACACACACACACACACACACACACACACACACACACACACACACACACACACACACACACACACACACACACACTTTCCATTTTCCACACATGATCGGCCTACTTTGGGCCATCGGCCACAAGCTGACAGAACAGCTGTAAGTACTGGCTTCACACAACTGTATTATGAACAGCTGTAAGTACTGGCTTCACACAACTGTATTATGAACAGCTGTAAGTACTGGCTTCACACAACTATATGAACAGCTGAAAGTACTGGCTTTACACAACTATTATGAACAGCTGTAAATACTGGCTTCACACAACTGTATTATGAACAGCTGTAAGTACTGGCTTCACACAACTGTATTATGAACAGCTGTAAGTACTGGCTTCACACAACTGTATTATGAACAGCTGTAAGTACTGGTTTCACACAACTGTATTATGAACAGCTGTAAGTACTGGCTTCACACAACTGTATTAACAGCTGTAAGTACTGGCTTCACACAACTGTATTATGAACAGCTGTAAGTACTGGCTTCACACAACTGTATATAACAGCTGTAAGTACTGGCTTCACACAACTGTATTATGAACAGCTGTAAGTACTGGCTTCACACAACTGTATTATGAACAGCTGTAAGTACTGGCTTCACACAACTGTATTAACAGCTGTAAGTACTGGCTTCACACAACTGTATTATGAACAGCTGTAAGTACTGGCTTCACACAACTGTATTAACAGCTGTAAGTACTGGCTTCACACAACTGTATTATGAACAGCTGTAAGTACTGGCTTCACACATACTTTTATTAACAGCTTTTAAGTACTGGCTTCACACAACTGTATTATGAACAGCTGTAAGTACTGGCTTCACACAACTGTATTAACAGCTGTAAGTACTGGCTTCACACAAGCGTATTATGTGCAGAATGCATTGATATGTGTAGTTAATTTTCTTTTCCCTTTTTTTTTTTCCTGTTGAAGTATTGTGTAGACCAGTATTTTGACACGGTTATAGCCCTGATATGGCTGTACCCAGTATTTTGACACGGTTATAGCCCTGATATGCTGTACCCAGTATTTTGACACGTTACAGCCCTGATATGGCTGTACCCAGATTTTGACACGGTTATAGCCCTGATATGGCTGTACCCAGTATTTTGACACGGTTATAGCCCTGATATGGCTGTACCCAGTATTTTGACACGGTTATAGCCCTGATATGGCTGTACCCAGGCGGCTGGGCTTTAATAAAAAATAACAGTAATTAATTAACAGTTGTTACGGCTTCACTGTTCACACACCTGTAGTACATGCTGCTGTACAAGACAAGGCAGGAGCAGACAGCAGTGGAGAAGGACCTCACAAAGATCAGCAGAAGTTGATGTTTGTGCTGAGTGATAATGATAGTGATGATGATAGTGATGATGATGATAATGATGATGATGATAGTGATGATAATAATGTCAATGATGATGTTTCAGACAAGGCAGGCGCAGACGGCAGTGGACCCGATGGACCGCAGAAAGAACAACAGAAGTTGATGTTTGTGCTGAATTCACAACAACCTGTCAAATGGAAGGTGGAGGTGTCCTCCAAGTTCCCCCCTGAGTCCAGACAACGCTTTATGGTCAGTACACCTTGTTCTTTGTGTGTGTGTGTGTGTGTGTGTGTATCTCAGTATGTGTAATTGTGCACGTCTGTAGTATAGTAATCGTGTTTTGTGTTATATGTTGTTGTGGTATTATTATGTCTGTGAGTTCTTTGATACTTAATGCGCTCTTC